>JARQOC010000005.1:441082948-441258196 GCA_033576535.1 Allobates femoralis | reverse complement strand
CGATGCTGATTGCTGGCGGGATGCGTTCACCCGGCTCCGCCAAGAAATGGAGCAGACGCTAACTTGGGTGTGTTGGCGGTGGAGTGCCGAGCAGACATTCGAGCTGTCGGCTAGAAGGATGGCCCGCGAGGCACGGGAGGCAACAATTGCAGCAAGAGCGGAAGAGGAGTACTGCACTTCCTTACCACCACCCGTCCAGACCCGGGACTCGGGGACCCAAACAGAACCCCTGACTTCACCACCGTCCCGTTCCAGCAGTTGTCTCCGGCTGGAGGCAGCACAACCATCCACAGCACCGGACGTGGAAGTTGAGGAGCTCTACGATGAGGATGAAGACGAAGAACCTGACGGATCCTCAGGAGGGAGCACCCCCGAAGCTGCATGGTGGACCGCATGGCAGCGGCACCAGCGAGGAGTTCCCGCCATTTTAGGCTCCACGGAGACACGTGCAGCACCCAGAACATCCAACAGCAGTTCGCCACCCCCACAGTATTAGTTGCTACAGAGCACGCCCTACACCTGTAATCCAGTGAATACTGAGCAGTAGGGGAAGAGGGAACCTATAATCCCACACTCACCCTATCCTCTGCCCCTGCCTGTCTACGGAGTTTTATACACATAACGTGTCAGGTGTCCCCGTTCCACGGTGGCTTGCCCTAGTGTCCCTGTTGCTGCACTATGGCAATTACCACCCCTGGGAATCTATCCTGGTCTTAGGTGTATCTCAAACGTAGATGTGGGTCAACCCCCATCATCTTCCCTGTGTGTGTATGATTTGATTTTACATCAAAGGGTGTTTTATTTGTAATTATTGGTGCATAAGAATGCTATGTAGCATAACCTCCATTGGCGGATTAATATCTATTATATGCAGAATAGACCTCAGATAGATATAATTATACTGATGTGTCTCAAGCCCCACTCTGTACAACCCACAGGGGTCCGATCTCAAGTCTGCTGTGTCCTATAAACCACCCCCATTAGAAATATGGTTACCGTCAGTGTCCAGGTCACTATATACACCTTCCCTTGATCCTTATACATCAGCTGACACCAATGAGGAAGGAGGGGAGGTTATCACACCACCTTGTACAGCGCCCCCGGTGACCTGGATTAGGCTGGACCGGTATCTGACAGCACAGTCTCTCCTGAGGACGCCCAGCGATGATAGCGGGCAGAAACGCGTCGAGATGTATGACTGGGACTGACTAAACGATCATGTGCATCAGATAAGTAACGATTCTATACACCTGCCTGTGGGAACTATCGATCTGTCTTGGATTGAGTGTCATCTCTGTACTATGTGTACCCTTGAATAGGGGATATGTATGATATATGTATAAGGATCAAGGGAAGGTGTATATAGTGACCTGGACACTGACGGTAACCATATATCTAATGGGGGTGGTTTATAGGACACAGCAGACTTGAGACCGGACCCCTGTGGGTTGTACAGAGTGGGGCTTGAGACACATCAGTATAATTATATCTATCTGAGGTCTATTCTGCATATAATAGATATTAATCCGCCAATGGAGGTTATGCTACATAGCATTCTTATGCACCAATAATTACAAATAAAACACCCTTTGATGTAAAATCAAATCATACACACACAGGGAAGATGATGGGGGTTGACCCACATCTACGTTTGAGATACACCTAAGACCAGGATAGATTCCCAGGGGTGGTAATTGCCATAGTCCAGCAACAGGGACACTAGGGCAAGCCACCGTGGAACGGGGACACCTGACACGTTATGTGTATAAAACTCCGTAGACAGGCAGGGGCAGAGGATAGGGTGAGTGTGGGATTATAGGTTCCCTCTTCCCCTACTGCTCAGTATTCACTGGATTACAGGTGTAGGGCATACACACACTACTGACCGATTTTAATAATAATTAAATAAAAAAAGCTATCTTAATTGTGCACTCCTTTGGAGATTTAATAATTTATTTTGAGTCACATTTATCATAATTTAGAGATTTGTTGCTACAGAGCACCCAGCCAGCTCTAGATGAAAGAGACCAGGTAGCGATGCAACGGCGACTGGAGGACTGGTGCCAAAGAGAGCAGGCCACCAGGAGATTGCGAGTTGAGGACCGAGCTCAGCCCCCACTGCCCCATGAGCTGCGAAAAACTGGAACTGTAGTCTCCATGTATCAGGAAGATGGATGTGGTTTCCTAAGGGAACCAGTACTATTTGATGACGTGTTCTTCTCCTGACGGGACGTAGAATCGTTTTTAAGAAAAGGATATCCCGGCCCGATCTCTACAGAGGAGAACAGGTAACTTATGAGCATTACCCCGGCCCATTTGACTGGTTCGTCATTCGTAAAGCCCATGTGGAGTAATGACTTTCCCTTAATACAATAGACTCCCATTGAGAGACATTGTCCTTGTAAATAGCCCCTCATTCACCCTTGCAACCATGCCCCTTTGTTTTCATCCTTTCCTTAATGAAGGGTGTGTCCCCGTTGACCCTAATGACTTTTATACTGAACTGACCCTTCCCTGTTTGATAATTTGTGATGAGTAAATAGCAGCCCAGTGGTGATAACACACACTGGACTGTGCTGGACTATAGATTACCACTGGGTCTGCATAGCTAGTACCGGTCTCGTTGGGCCAAGGTGAATAATGTGTGTTTTTAGTGTGAAATGTTTAAAGATGCGCCTCCCAGAAATGGGAAGAATATTAAGCCTGCATAAATTGTAAATAGTTACCCATTGGTGTTGATGATTATTGTTTATAAAAATGTTTTTCACTTCCCGTAGACAAGTGTTGATACTCGCAGATGAGTATATTCTATCAAGGGGGTATGTGGCGCCCAACTATGTAGGTGCCACAAAAGGGGTACTACACCCATAAAAGCGGTGTAGTCACCCCACTGCAAGTAGACTTATGGACAGTAGGAGGAACCCTAAACCCACACCCCACACTAGTCACACGGTGGAAGGGACCCCAGGAGGGTATATAGTAGCCCCAGGGGGAGAAAGGAGAGTCTTATGCAGGAGCCTGCATAGGCTTCAGGTCTGGGCCGGTCTGTCTTTGACCACCGGTCTCAACCTTTAAGGGTTGGAGAGTTAGTGAAGTTCAGGATGGAAACCTGAGGCATGAAAGACGAAGGGAGACAGAAGAATAGATCCCAAACCAAGAAGAAAGGAGCAAGAGGCTCGGGTGGGAGTCCACTCACGGTAAGACAACCGGGTACCGGAGCCCGCACCTGTATGAACCTTCATGGCCTGCAGAGAATCCGTTGAACTGGGGTATATCCAGATATGACCCTGACTTCTAAAGCACCCATTAGAGGGGAACCAGATGCTGCTGGTGAGCCGCTGTGCATGAGAGGCCACAGAGTCCCGGGAGCTGCAGTGATCAACGACGGGAGCCAGAGGGAGGTAAAGAGGAACAGCAGGAGTTCAGACCTAATCTCTAAGAGCTCTGACTTCACACCGCCACTGGGAGGCAAAGGAATTAAAGGAGCAAGAAAGGCACACAAGAGGGATCCGTCTACCTACCATAAATCTACTTGCAGCCCGTAACCGTTTGTCTGACAACATCATACTGCACTGTGAACTGTAATGACTGTTGAGTTCCAGTAAAGTACCCGGTGAAGTGACTTGTCGACTCTGCTGCATCTTTTCCTAGCATAGACTGATTTCTTCCACAGAACCGCTGCCCCGGCATTCTAGTCCTGCCTGCAGAGGACTACACCATCATTGCCGCAATACCATCGACCACCGGAGGACTGTAGCAGTGCTGGTGAGCATCACCAGGTACTGCAGGTGGCATCACGAACAAGCTTTTCATTTAATGACCATCAGGGCCACAGTCTCAGGTAGCCACCCGTGACCTCCAGATTAAGCCTGAGATCTGAGTACCCTGCCTTGGGTGCGTCAATAACGTTGCTATACATGTACTGTAATGTACTGCCATATACTATAGTGCTGCTATACATGTACTGTAATGTACCACCATATACTATAGGGCTGCTATACATGTACTGTAATGTACCGCCATGTACTATAGCGTTGCTATACATGTACTGTAATGTACCGCCATATACCATAGCGCTGCTATACATGTACTGCCATATACGATAGTGCTGCTATGCATGTGCTGTAATCTACTTCCATATACTATAGTGCTGCTATACATGTACTGTAATGTACCACCATATACCATAGTGCTGCTATACATGTACTGTAATGTACCGCCATATACTATAGTGCTGCTATACATGTGCTGTAATGTACCGTCATATACCATAGCGCTGCTATACATGTAATGTACCGCCATATACCATAGCGCTGCTATACATGTACTGTAATGTACCGCCATATATCATAGCGCTGCTATACATGTAATGTAATGTACCGCCATAAACCATAGCGCTGCTATACATGTACTGTAATGTACCGTCATATACCATAGCGCTGCTATACATGTAATGTACCACCATATACCATAGCACTGCTATATATATAATCTATATATATATTATTGTTTATTTATATAGCGCCATTAGGTTCCATGGCACTTTACATGAGGATAAGGGATATATATATATATATATATATATGTAGTTCACTCACTTTGACTAAACAAGTTCTGTCAATCACAGTATGTCATCTACATACATATTATAGAATACCTGATGCGTTAGAATCGGGTCACCATCTAGTATATAATAAAGAGGCTGTGTACATAGTGTATAAAATAGAGGCTGCAGGCTGTACATATATATTTTAGAGACTCCGAGCTGTATATATATTATAGAGCCTGCAGGCTGTGTATATACTTGTATAACATAGAGGCTGCTGGCTTTAGCTATATATACATATGATGAGACTGCAGGCTGTATATAGTGTATACAGTCGACTCCAATGCTGAAGACAAAAGATTCAGATGCAGTCCTGGATCTCTCAGTGGTGTTTGTAAGATCTTCTCTTCTTGCAGTGATGTCATTCTTCTTCGGGTAAGTTCCTGTTTGTACTGACCATGGCAGCCTCTTTAGCACATATGCAGTACAAACTTCACAATAATGAAGAAATACAGAGGGCATCGGCCGCATCTCATGTCACTGAAGATGTCATATTCAGCCATTCAGACATTCAGATGAAGATTCAACCAGCCCCCTCTGCTGCGACCAGTGTCTTGTGCATCTTTGCGGCCCAAGTATGTTCAGTGTTCAGAGACATGATCAAGGTGGGGAAGGCTGAAACCCAATGATCAATGAACAAGACACAAAAGTTAAAACATCAAGCTTGGGGCAAAAAATAAAGATTTTCAAAGGTTTAATGGACTGATGAGATGAGAGTGACACTTGATTGACCATATGGATGGGCCAATAACTGGATCACTAATGAGCACAGACCTCCACATAGATTCAGACGCCAGCAAAGTGAAGGTGTGGTAATGCTACGGGCTGGTATTATTAAAAATGGTCCTTCTTCAAGTAGTTTGCATGTTTCAAAATAAACATGATTTTTATACAAGCCAATGCTCTATCTCATGCATTTAAGTCCACAACTGCTTGGCTAGCTAGTAAAGGCCTCTAAGATAAAAGGATAATGAATGAATATTGACATGGAACTCATCCTGACATGACATAAACCCTGTTAAGAACTTGTAGGCTCATAGCTTTAGAAACTTTTGATTTCTTAAACATTCAGGTTTATAAACCTTTTGGATTAACTGACAACATTATTGTTGCTCAATATTAAAATTAATGATCAAAAATATTAATCATCTACTAACTGTGCACACAGTGTGTGTGTGTGCAGAATAGATTTAATAAGGCAATGTGCTATAATAGGCATGGAAACATTGTACAATAAACATAATTCATTGAAGAATGACAGGTCTGCGGAACTAGCTTTCTACCTTATGGAGAGGAATCTGCCTGCTGCCATAAGGAGAGAGATAAGCTGATGAGGAGACTTATAGCCGCAATGCTCCTCTGGGAAATATGCTAATTTTCACTTCAGTGAGGAAGTGGACGAACTCTAGTGCCACCCAATAAGGGTAGCAATACTTAAAGCCATAATCGACTCTTTAACAAGACTTTTAATATGACTTAGCATTTTTGCCAGATCAGAAAGCGAAACTGCAGACACTGTGTTTCAGGGTGACTGCGCCTCCTCAGTGCAGTGTGTGGGAGTTCTGATCTGGCTGTATGAAAGGCTAAGACGAGGTCTAGGGAACTGATGAATTACACACATTGAATAAGTCTTTTATTGTGTCAATTGTCTATTGATCAATGCCATGTTCTTCACGTACACAAATGTAGAACCTTTTCTGATATGCCATGCAGTTTATATTATTGTAAACATGTATAAACTTGATTGACAAGGAAATCTTAAGGCTCAGTCATGCTGTGCAACTATACTTCAAATTCTATTTTGCTTATGTATTCCTGCATCATTTATCCTTTCTCATTTTCTGTAACTGAAAATAAGCACTTGAACACTTGAAAGGAAACTGTAGCCAAGACATCACAAAGATGCATCATGAAGTCACATACTAGTTCAATATCTGAAGAGACTCATGTGGAGAAGATTCTCACATTACTGGTTGCCTAGGTAGAGCAGTCAAAATAATGTTAAGACTTTTGCATCCGATTTATTTGTGCTCACATTGTTGTCCAGAGAGTTTGTTTTTTCTTTCTAATGCAAATTTAAAGATATAAAAATAAAAACCCTCCAAACAAATGGTAAGGCTAGGGTCACATTTACGTTTTAACCCTAGCCTAATGGATTGCGCTTTAAACTTAGTACTTTTCCCAGCAGCGCAAAGCATTAACGCTATGCGCTGCGGGAAATTGCTGCCCCTAGTGAACCAATATTTACTTTCCCAACCAGTCACACAGGAAGCTGCTTGGAGTGCGCTTTACAGCACCGCACAGGAAACTGTCATGCTTCCGGGGGAAGGCGACCTATAGTGGACCCACTGGGCCGTGATACCGAACTCCCCTGGGTGAGCTGATCCTAGTTTACTCAACCCCTATACAGGGATTGTCAGCAGCAAGGCCAGGGGGTCTAAATACCACAGCAGCTAGTACCAGGGGGGCGGCTCATAAGGTTAGCCTATACTAAGGAACAGAGAAGTATTCCAGGTAACAGGGTACAAGGCTGGAAAACAGGAATGGTGCTATCGGGGAAGAGCACAGCAAAGGTTCTAGGACACAGAGCACAAGGAAGGCCTGACCAACAGTCAGCAAGGCAGAAGCAAACTGACTTAATTATCAGGCACCTCCCATCAGAGGAGGTGGCCTGATATACCATGGGAAGAGCAGCTATTGGTCAAGGGGAGAGTCAGGTTGGACCTTGCCGGCCCCTAGAGTCACAGGGAAGGAGTGCGCCTAGCGTGCCGCTGATTGGTCACATGAATACGACAATAGTAATGTGCTCATGTGCGAACCCGGCGGTCAGCTGACAGGAAGGGAACATGGTGACGGCTCCGAGACACAGCACGCCTGGATGCCGGACGCCCAGTCGAGGTGAGCTGGGAAGCGGTGCCAGGTGGCCCAACAGAAACGTTGTCTGCAATATTTCCTGGGTGCTCTGCTAAAGCGCACTTCCAGCAGCTTCCTGTGTGACTGGTTGGGAAGGTAAATATTGGTTAATTAGGGGCAGCATTATCCCGCAGCGCATAGCGTTAATGCTTTTCGCTGCTTGGAAAAGTACTAAGTTTAAAGCGCAATCCGTTAGGCTAGGGTCAAAACGTAAATGTGACCCTAGCTTAAGTTTAATAAAAATCAAGCACATGATTAAAAATAAATCTAACTATTATGTAGGTTGGTAATACTCTAGATGATACCAATCTTTGCTTTCGGATCAATGGTAAATGTAAATACATGGAACATTTGTTGTACATTGAGCCAAGTTTGAAAAAAATTGGAGTTCCTGAAATAAAAGGTTAGAATTGTGTTATAACTAAAACTCAAAGTTCTATGGTTCATAACATGGTAATGCAATATAGTTTTCTAATTGTACGGTAACATTATGGTAGAACAACAAAACTTCAAGGCTATCTTCACACCATGGTTTTTGTCTGTCAGGGTAGATCCTGTTTTTTGCAGGATCCACTGGACAGAACTTGAGAGGACAGGATGTGCACAAAGTGTGGCCAAATATTGTCCAGGATCCTGTTTTTTGCGGGATTCGCTTTCAGCCGCTGTCCATGATCCTGTAGTCTGCCTGTGTCTGCTCTGCTGCTGTCCTTGGTGCTGAATTCCCAGCCTGTGCATGAAATACTGCTGTCCATGGAGCTGAAGTTAAAAGGCAGAATTTTTGAGCATGCTCTGTTGAAAAAATTGGATCCGGGAAATGATCCGATTTTTTCATGGATTTGACGCTCATAGACTCCCATGTTCTGGGTGTTGGATCGCTCCGGATCCGGTTCTGTCCGGTTTTGTCCAATTTTTGCACTGGAGACAAAAAATGCTGCAGGCTCTGATTTTGGGGACAGTGAAAAACCCGAGAAAAACGGATCAGGCACAATATACACACAACCTGATGGCCAAATAGGACCAATCCGGCACCATAGTGATACATGGGAGGCAAAACCGGATCAGGTTCTGTCCTGTTCAAACTGGACAGAACCTGATGCTCAAAACTGTGGTGTGAAGCTAGCCTAAACTGTGACCTAATTAACAATTTCTGACTCCTAATTTTGAATAATTAATAATTAAGATAAGGAAGGATTGTAACTGTCTGCCCAGGAATTTTGATCCTGGAATATTGATTTACTAAGCTCAAAGTTTTGAAGGATAAATCATATAATTCTCTTTAACTATCTACTACTTAAAACACCCATTATAGTAGTCAAAAAATATTTTATAAAACTTATAGCCAACAAAGGATGGTTATGACTCATCTGGAAGAAACACTCCAGTTTACCTTGACAAATGTATTCCTTCTGTTTTTGACTTCTTGCCCTCTCAGTGGGCTCCAAAAATGGTCCAAAAATGATACATTTACAGGGATACACAAGTTTCTTGAGTATGTTCTTTTTATACTTTTTATAATTTTTTACCAACTTATTCACCTTTAAAATAGATAAATTATAAACATAAATGAATACATAAAAGTAGTCCCTCCTGGAATATTTGAATCTATATAAATATAAATATAATCTACTGGCAGGGTGTTTTATGTGTTTAGATTTTTTTAATATACTGTATAATTATTAATAATATATCTTTTAATGTTATAACTTTTAGGATATATACGGGTCATTCCATGTCAAGTGAACCAATGATTATTACCTCTATATTTTTAATTCTTTTGAGATTTTGTTATTTGATAATAGCATGTCAGACAATGCAAAATGTGAAGAAAAATTTTTTTAAAAAAATGTATATTTTTTTTTTAAATGATTTTTAAAGTTCGGAAAAAGTGCGAATTTCGCTGTTGCCTGCCTTTACGTTTCTCCTCATAACTCAGGCTAGGAATAAGATAGAGAGACAAAATAAACACCATTCTACTCAGAACTATACTGGCTTTCACCAGATATGTCACAAGAGGATCTTTGTTAATATTTTACCCATGTGATCGCAAGCGCAAAACTTTAAAACGCATTTCCGAAAAATTGGCGCGCTTTAAATATTTCAAAAACTGCCCATGTGTCTGCCTTGCTCTTAGCCACATCTGTACCAAATTTCAAGTTGGGATCGCGATGGGATCATATTTTAAAATATTTTACTATTAATAGCATCAATGGGTCATTCCATATCAAGTGATCTAAATATGAATATTTTTTTTTACCTGACGTCTTTAGATTGTTTTAATTTTTTTTCCTTTATGAAGTACTACTTTAGTTAATTACAAATTAAAAGTTTAGAATTTTTTTCTTCATCAGTTAATTTTTTACAGATTTTTAAAGTTTAAAAAAAGTGTGAATTTTGGCCTGGTATGACTTTACATTTTTTTATCTTGGGCTAGAAATAAGATAGAGAAATAAAATAAACACCATTCTACTCAGAACTGTCCAGGATTTCACCAGATATGTCACAAGAGCATATTTGTTAATTTAAATTTTTTACCCATGCGAACGCAAACGCAACATTTTGAAACGCATTTCCGAAAAAACGTTTTAATAAAAATTTTCCAAAACTGCCCATGTGTCTTTTATGCTCTTAGCCACATCTGTACCAAATTTCAAGTTGGGATCGTGATGGGATCATATTTTAAAATATTTAACTATTATAGTGTCAATTCAAAAATCTTGAATTCAGATCTGTTCAACCTGTGGTCTAAAAGCGTGGGGTCTATATTTATCAAATCCATTATTTTTAGACATTACTGTATTATTTTGATATGTTACAGCTTAGAAGCAGGAGAGGACATATAGGAAAAAGCTTTGTTAGGGCTCAACCTGAGAAAGCACAGGGATAGACAGTGAATGCAGAGCAGATAATAGGCCAGCAGCTCTGTCAATCATGTTAAGTGTCTACCCACTGCATTCAGGAAGTAAGACAGCTCGTTCAGACCTTTCATGTCCTGACATGTCTGGACATCTTCACTCCTGAACAAACAATAGTCTGTACAAAGCCATCAAGGCTGTGTACTAAAATATGGGTGAGTAAATATATTAATAGTTTAATGCTTTTATTATTAAGGGCCAATACACACAGTGCTATTCTTAGGGATCATCATTCACTTAGGGATCATCATTCAGAAAAACAGCCCCATTGATTTCTATGGGGTTCACCACATGCAGTGTTTTTGGAAACACTCAAGAGTGAGTAAATCACTGCTTGAACTACTTTTTAATCGCTGCAATAAACGCAGCATTTATCATTTATATAAAAAAAGCTGCCATTTTTTTCACTAGCGATTAAAAAAACTAACGCATATGTGGTAAAAACTTGGTAGAAAAACAAGCTGCCAAAACTGCAGCGTGTATCTGCAGACAGAAAAAACTGTGCGCGCTAGCCCTAAAACTCACTTTATAGTAATACAGTTCTATCTCAAGTGTACTGTAAATCTTTATTTTTATTACCTATCTTCCTTACTTAATATTAACTGTATTTTTCCCACACAGCAATGGCTGCTACTTCTCAAGAAACAGCATTTTATCATAGACACTGTTGCAATCCTTTTGAAAAAATATGAATATGATTGGCGCTGGTGGCTGGCTACTGTACTCTCCAAAGATTGTGAAAATGAAGAAGTAGAATTGACTTTATTGCATCCTTCTGGTCCAGCGCCATCCTTTGTGTATCCAAGAAAGCCAGACATTTTAAAAGTGCACAAAAATCAGATATTAACTCAGGCGGAGCCTAACACCGTGACAGGCCGGACATACTCTTTGACATACAAGGAAATGGCGATTGCTAGTAAGCGTTTATGGACAAGATTACATTTCACCCACTAGAAGGGACAAATTGATAAAATGCCACTTTAAAAACATACTATTAATTGTTTGATTAGTTCATAATTTATAAAACGATGATTTAACTACTGTACTATTCTTATTAAACACTTCATAAATCACATGTTTAGTGGTAGAATAGAAAACAAATTTATATGTAATATAAGGGTTAACATTTTTGGTTCTTTTAATCTTGTTTAATCAAACTTGAGGATATGATCACTTTTCTTCTTTTGGTTTGTTCAATACATTCAAGTTGAAAATGCTGAGCGTTGTGTTCTGATGATTAAGATGTATTTATCCTGGCACTTATGGGATTTGTTTTTTGTGTTTCTTTTTTGTTGCATATAAATGTTTTATTCAATAAGTTGTGATAACTCATACAACCATGAAATAAAAAATATATAAATTTGACAGGTCCCAAGTTGAATCTCTGCACAAATATACCGTATATACTCGCGTATAAGCCGAGTTTTTCAGCCCAAAAATTGGGCTGAAAAGTCCCCCCTCGGCTTATACGCGAGTACACAGGCCGCCCGCCCGCCCGCCACCATCAGTATACATGTGCCCCCCCCCATCAGTATCCAGGGCCAACCCTTGCAGGCCAAACCTGTAAAGTAAAAGCATTATACTTACACCCGTGACCGCCGCCGTCCCCACTCTGCACCGCGCTCCTCCATCTTCTTCCGTCTTCCTCCTCGGTCGCCCAGGCAATGATGTCATTGCCTGGGCGACCGAGGAGGAAGACGGAAGAAGATGGAGGAGCGCGGTGCAGAGCGGGGACGGCGGCGGTCACGGGTGTAAGTATAATGCTTTTACTTTACAGGTTTGGCCTGCAAGGGGGGCCCTGGATACTGATGGGGGGGGCACATGTATACTGATGGTGGCGGGCGGGCGGGCGGGCGGCCTGTATACCCGTGGGGCTGCTGCTATATATAACACTGGGGCTGCTGCTATATATACACCACTGGGGCTGCTGCTTTATATACACCACTGGGGCTTCTGCTATATATACACCACTGGGGCTGCTGCTGTATATACCATTGGGGCTGCTGTATATACCACTGGGGCTGCTGCTGTATATACCACTGGGACTGCTGCTGTATATACCATTGGGGCTGCTGCTGTATATACCACTGGGGAGGCCTGTATACCACACTGCTGGGGGCTATATACCTGTGCTGAGGTCCACCCTCGGCTTATACACGAGTCAATAGGTTTTTCCAGGTTTTGGGGGCAAAAGTAGGGGGGTCGGCTTATACACGGGTCGGCTTATACACGAGTATATACGGTAACCAAGAACACAATCAGTCATTTTTACACAATTGCCCGTCAATAGTTTGAATTTGATATAAAGAAACATAGTCTTTAAACATATCAAATGAAAGCTATTACTGTTCTGAGTAAAATGATGCCTCTCCCACTTCATTATCTTATTTCTAGCCTGAGATAAAAAAAATGTAAAGTCATACCAGGCCAAAATTCACCCTTTTTTTAAACTTTAAAAATCTGTAAAAAATTAACTGATGAAGAAAAAAATTCTAAACTTTTAATTTGTAATTAACTAAAGTTGTACTTCATAAAGAAAAAGAATAAAAAAAATCTAAAGACGTCAGGTAAAAAAAAATATTCATATTTAGATCACTTGATATAGAATGACCCATTGACGCTATTAATATTAAAATATTTTAAAATATGATCCCATCGCGATCCCAACTTGAAATTTGGTACAGATGTGGCTAAGAGCATAGCAGACACATGGGAAGTTTTTGAAATATTTAAAGCGCGCTGATTTTTCGTAAATGCGTTTTAAAGTTTTGCGCTTGCGATCACATGGGTAAAATATTATCAAAGATCCTCTTGTGACATATCTGGTGAAAGCCTGCACAGTTCTGAGTAGATTGGTGTTTATTTTGTTTCTCTATCTTATTTCTAGCCCGAGATATGATAGAAAATGTAAAGCCATACCAGGCCAAAATTCGCACTTTTTTAAAACTTTAAAAATCTGTAAAAAATTAACTGATAAAGAAAAAAATTCAAAACTTTTTTTTTGTACTTAACTAAAGTTGTTCTTCATATAGAAAAAAAATTAAAAAAATCTGAGGACATCAGGGAAAAAAAATATTCATTTTTGGATCACTTGACATGGAATGACCCATACATTTTCAATCTTATAGTATTTTAGATCAATTTATTATTATACGTATTACTTTGTTTTTAAAAACACTTTATATTAATATCATCATATAATATTCCTTCTCCAGGCATGCACTTTAATTTATGCAGAATGTTAATGCTAATTGCTTTAACTTCACTCATTTGAATACCTTGGACCTGGTTAATTAATTAGGCAGAGCTCCTCCTGAAGTAATTTGATTGGGTTGACCTACGGTATATTATGTGAATCTTTCTTTTCTTTAGCACACTACTCATAATTATCTGAGGAAGCCTAAACGCGTTGTACCCTGCTTACTATTAACTTTGATTTAATAAAAAAAAAATTCAACTGGAATATCCCTTGTCTTCTTCTCTAAATAGTCAGATGTCACTAAAATGATTTGCTTAATCTTCACCAAACAAATACTAGCATGGAAGAACATTGATCCAGATTTAAAAAAAATTGGAGTTCCTGAGATAAAAGTTTAGGATTGTGTTCTATGGTTCATAACATGGTTCCGCAATATATTTTTCTAATTGTACAGTAACATCATGGAATAACAACAAAACTCTAAACTATGACCTAATTAACAAGTTCTGACTCCTAATTTGGAATAATTAAGATAAGGAAGGATTGTAACTGTCTGCACAGGAATTTTCATCCTGGCATATTGATTTACTAAGCTCAAGGTTTTGAAGGATGAATCATAATTCTAATATTTATATCCACTTTTGTAATTAAAGTAAAGGGTACCTATCAACAGTCTGTGACTATACTTTTTATTTAAAGTGTAAATGTCATTTCCTTGAAAAAAAAACAAAAAACACAAAACTGCACTGGTTGATAATGATGGGTCACATAGCAGCTAAGATAATGTTTTTTGTGCCATTTTACTTATTTTCTAACATTTTTCTATGCTCTTTTAAAAAGTTATTTTTGTGGTTCTGTGGGTGTGACCAGGCGATGATAGGGAGCAGTGCAATGTGACAGCAAAGAAGGGGTTAATAGAAACTGAGCTGTGTGGAGACAGATGACAGATCAGAAACTTGTCTCAAGTAAAGAGAAGTTTGCAGTGATCCTGGCATTCTGACATTGCTCAGCACTGTGCTGTGGCCTGAGGTACATTGTCACCTCACCAGCTGCAGTCAGGAGCTCTCACACAGTGTAGGCCATGCTCCCACCCTTATATGGTTATATGCCCATATTCAATATGAAGATGGATCTGACTAAAAATGAACATATGAACCCAAGGAGAAACAAAATGGTTTTAACTTTGGTTGATAAAAAGTGTGTCTACATCTGCATAGTAAAATGTAGTACAGAAAGACTCAACATCAATTTCTGCAAAAACATAAAGTTTTATTTTAGATTCTTAAATGTGGATAAAAGCATAGGTAGGACAAATTACTAGATACATATCGCAGAAGTAAAAGGCCATAAGATACTGAGGGTGACAGGAAAGAATGACCCCCAAGAGAAGGAAGGCAAGAAAGTCAGAATTCAAAAAAATATATTATATATATATATATATATATATACATACTAGATGGTGGCCCGATTCTAACGCATCGGGTATTCTAGAATATGTATGTAGTTGACATACTGTGACTGTTCTGTCAACATGAGTGAACTACACCACTCCTCCTGTCACCGCTCCTCCGTCTCTCCTCCTGTTCCCACTCCTCCTTTCACCGCTCCTCCATCTCTCGTCCTGTACCCACTCCTCCTGTCACCACTCCTCCTGTCCCCGCTCCTCGGTCTCTCCTCCTGTCACCGCTCCTCTGTCTCTCCTCCTGTCCCCACTCCTCCTGTCCCCGCTCCTCCGTCTCTCCTCCTGTCACCACTCCTCGTGTCCCCGCTCCTCCGTCTTTCCTCCTGTCACTGCTCCTCCTGTCCCTGCTCCTCCATATCTCCTCCAGTCCCTTCTCCTCCTGTTCCCTGTTAGCGGTCATGTGACTGATCAGCTGATCAGTTTCCCAGGCAACGACAGGTCCTCAAGCCCTGTAGGAGCTAGAAGACGGAGGTGGAGCGAGCCGGCGGACGGTGAGTATCCTCACTGAGGATTTTTTTATTTTTACCTTTACTATGGAGGAGCGGGGGGCCAGGAGGAGCGGGGGACTGCAGAGATCGGGGGAGTAGAGGTGCCACGGGGAGCAGTGGGCTGCAGGGAGCATGAGCAGGAGGAGTAGGGGGGCTTTGAGGAGAGCCACGCGGCGCTCAAATTTTTAATTTGCACGCTACACGGCTCCTTTGCATGCTAGCCAATTCTGTCTGCGGCGCGCCATTTCTGCCTCAGACGGAAGTGGCCATTAGACAATTATATAGTAGATATGTGAGGCTGAGTAATAAGTTCAAACTAGGCTATAGAAACATTGAGAAGATTACTTGTCAAAATTTATAGGCAGACTGTAAGGAATACAAAATGTGTCCCTAAAGGACAGAAGTAAAAGTTGAAGCCTGCAGTACTGCTGACCAAACCAGTATTCTATAAGTCAGATTATTATACTGAAATGAGCACTCTTCCATAATATAGTTTCAAATGCTTAGGAGATTCTGGGGGTCACCCTTACATGTTTTGTGCCAGGAGGCACTTCAGGGGGTGTGGATTGTGTCAGGAGATCACCATATATATATACCCCATTAATCTAGATTCAATGGACTGCACATGAGTTCTGAAGGGCGTGGACAGGAAAATACCTGGCGATGCGCTGTATTCTGAGGTCATCCCGAGGGCGGAAACACCTCCATGGATGTCACTGACTTGGAGGGCCGTCTTACAGGAAACTCACATCACTGGGACTTCTGGCCACACCCTGTGCATGCGCAGACTGTTCCACCACCATCTTTAATAAGGGCAAGAAACAGGGTAAATCTTTGGAGCACTGAAAGCATTGAAAACAATACTCTAAAGTCACAGGGGTTCCCCCGGAAAACACCAACGTGTATGGGATTAGCAATGGGAAGCCAAAATTTCCCTAATTTAAGGATTTAATCATATTTTAGGAATCCAAGGGTCTAAGTCTTTATACCAGAGCCACAAAACCCGGAAAAGAGGAAGGACAAATGGCATAAGGCGGTAATTGATAAGAGGAACAAATAAAAGGAATAAGCAAATTTAGAATAAAGAGAAAGGGGGAAGAGAAACAACAAAAATAATAAAAGGACAACAGTCATAGTAAAATATTTTCAATAGCATTAGTGATGCTTGGATGCTCAGTATCTCCGATGTATCCAAATGGCTGTGCTCCAAAGTTAATATGCTTCTCGATTTCTCATGGTCTCATATATTCCTCTACACAGGAGTATGATATAGGCGATAATAAAGTGCATGTACTAAAAAGTGAAAAAAGACACAGATTAACATCAAAAACTAAGGATGGGGAGGATCACCTGACTCTCAAGGTCAGATGTCAAAGATTAATGGAGCATAAAGTACGGAACAAATAGGCACTCAAAACAGAGAAGCGAAGGTGACGAATCTCAAATAGAAGGCTATAAGACAGAGGAGAAGCTGAGTCTCTCATTAAGGCCAGCTGGGGTGAGCTTACCTAACCTAAAAATCCATTTGCTCTCAGGCTGGAAAGGGTGCGTTTCAAATCAACACCCCTGATGCTCAGCTTGAGAACATCGATCCCCCTAATCTGAAGATACCTCGGATCACCATTATGATATTCTTCTAAAATGGTGATGGAGCATCCTCAGGGAACAAACGTAGTCCACATCCACCGACGACGTGATATACCTGACGTGCTCCCTCATCCTCTGTCAAAGCTCCCGAGAGGTCAAACCCACATAAATATGGCTTATGTGAACATTGTTGCCCAGATAATATTGCTACATGCCACACAACAACAGCATGGATAACAACCCCAATGGGATTGTCCAAGACCAAACAGTGGGGTAACTCTGCGGACATAGTGGCAGGTCCCTGAGGCTCTTACCCTGCCTCGTGGTCATCAATGGTTTCTCAGGTAAGAGGTCCTTTAGGCATTGATTGGTGCAAAGGACCGACCAGTGTTTGGCCAAAATACCCCTCAGAATGAACATATGTCTGCTTCAGACACAGCCTTGTGAGGACACCTTGTAGAAGGTTTATGAATGGTTTTACACCAGATTTCTCTAATAAAGTATATTTAAAAGTTTATTAAAATCAAATGCTCTACGTTATTATTAAATTAAAGCTTAAAGGGAACCTGTCATGGAGCTTAGCCCCCCTAACCTATGACTACCTGTCTCTACAGCTTCCTACTATATTATTAACCATCCCTCTCTGACCTAAGTGGAATAAAACGATTTATAAACTTACATGTCTACACATGACATATGGGCATTCCTAGATGCTGGCTGTTGGGTGGGCAGTCTCTCCAGGTCCGTTCTTCCCTCACCTCGCTTTTACAACCACACTCCAGTGGGCGTGATCATTCATTCAGGAGCATGCTCCTGATTTAAAATTCCAGCCTCCTTCTTCTGGTGATGGCATCCTGCTGGCATCATTTCCTGTCCTACAAGATGTGGTGGTTGTATTGACATGCAAGCTGGCTTCGGAGCATGTGCAGTGTGCATTCCGAAGCCGGCCTGTACACCCCCTTACTGCATAGGAACAGAAATGATGTGCTACAGTTGAAAAGCGTCATACCCGGAAGGAGGCAGCAATTTTAAATCAGCAGAGTGCTCCTGAGATAATGATGATGCCCACCAGGGTGTGATTGCAGAAGCAAGACTGGAGAACAGACTCAGAGAGACTGCCCACTCGATGGCCAGTCATCCACACTTGGACTTGTAAGTTTATAAACCACTTTATTCCACTTTTATAATTCACTATTAGGTCAGAGAGGGAGGGTTAGTAATGTAGTAGGAAGCTGCAGGGACAGATAGTGATAGGTTAGGGGGGTTAAACTAGGTGACAGGTTCCATTTAAATGGTGGTTACGCTTTAAGAAGACAATGGGAAGGTTCAGATTGATTATTTTGCTAAATAATACCTATAGTCATTGCATTGCAAGTGCAAGATCTCACACTTTCACTAGAAAAACATTGAGAAATTCTTTGCTTAGGAGTTAGCAGTCGGTATATGCTCTAATGATAATACGAATTAGTAAAAGCTTAGTAGAGATGGGTGAATTTATTCAAATGAAATTGTATTCTGCAAAAAAAATTCCGAAAATGTGTACTCAACAAGTTACAGATTTTTGGAATTTGCTCCAAGTGAATTCAGCAAAATGACAGTCAGTTGGGACTGCTAAATTCCTAAACAGCAGTGGGCTTGCAAAAAGATGTAAAGCACATACTTATTGTTCTCCTATCTTGCTGCCACCACTGCCCCATTACTCCATACCTACTGTCCCATCCTCACATCTCTCGCATAGTGTCTACTCAATGAATTCTGACTGTAAGCATATCATGGAGTCTACTGCACATGCTCCAGGGTATATTCAAGGCTGTAAGTACTGGCCTTCAATGAACACCAGAAATGCAAGATATTGATAGACGTATCAATTCTAGTTTATTTCAAAGCTTGAGATAAACACATGAGAGTTCTCTCTTTTTCTTCATAGGCTGCCAAGAAGAGCTTTGGGTTCTTACCTTTGGTAAGTGCATTTATTCACAGCATAATTGTATAGTTTTGCAATACCATGGCTCTGGTCATTCATACTTATGGTAGTGACAGAACTAAACCATAAATATCTGAAATGGGAATACTCGCTCAAAGGGAACCAACCACCCCAAATGCCCCCCCCCCCCCGGACAGTTAATATGGGTCCCTACACCCAGCACACACATTTGGTGCAAGCGTTTTTGCTAAAAAAACTGTTTTGTAGAAGTGAAGATCTAGCTTTGTAAAGCTTAAAACATGTGGCCGACTGGGCGTTACTTAGCTTGTTCTCCAGCCGAGTTGCAGCTGCCCGTCATCCTCCTCTCCCCCATCGCTTTAGTAAAGCCCAGCCCTTTCTTCCTCGTCACAGGCTGGTGCACGGGATCTCATGCACGTGCACACGTCATCAGCTACAGCCAGGGTCACGAGCACACGCTCTGACTTCCTGGTGTAATCCACAGCTGAGCGCAGGAAGTCAGAGCGTGTGCTCGTGACACTGGCTGTAGCTGATGACGTGTGCATGGGCATGAGATCCCGTGCAACAGCCTGTGACGAGGAAGAAAGGGCTGGGCTTTACTAAAGCGATGGGGGAGAGGAGGATGACGGGCAGATGCAACTCGGCTGGAGAACAAGCTAAGTAACGCCCAGTCGGCCACATGTTTTAAACTTTACAAAGCTAGATCTTCACTTCTACAAAACAGTTTTTTTAGCAAAAACGCTTGCACCAAATGTGTGTGCTGGGTGTAGGTACTCATATTAACAGTCCGGGGGGGGCATTTGGGGTGGTTGGTTCCCTTTAATGGGAACCTGACAATGAATACATGCTGTCCGATCTATGAGTTGTACGTATCAGACTGTGGCTGAATGATTCGATCCATATATATTTAACTCTGATATACTTTAGCCTTTCCAAGAAATACATAATTTAATAGCCGGACAGGTTAGTCTTCAGCAGCTTCAGTCTGCCTGCACCATTTGAGTGATAGGTCTCTCCTTATACTGTTTATGACGGGATACGTATGCGACAGAGCAGGAAGGGACACCAAGCCGATTAACAATCTAACAAGTTTTATTGAGGCAGGGAGCATAGCACATCAAATACGACTCTTGTTCTTTAGAGTCCACACTAAGTCCACAATGAGTCCCCAAAGTTCCGGGGGTGCCTCTTGGCTATCTGACGCCAGATAAAATGTAGAAGTAATCCTTGGAAGAAGTCAATAGATTCAAATCAATCCCACGGGACAGCTTCCATAAATCCACACATGGGTGTCTGTCAGGGTCTTGCCGCACCTTCCCACCCTCCACATTCAGGACCCACACACATACTTTTTATGCTGAGAACTTACAACTCTGCCTTCCAACACGACAAACAGACCTACTTGAACACCCTGATTTCCTCACTATCCAACAACCCAAAGAAACTCTTTGACACCTTTCACTCTCTCCTTAGTCCTAAAGTACAGGCCCCTATCACTGATCTCAGTGCTGATGATCTGGCTTCTTACTTCAATAAGAAAATAGAAAACATCCATCAGGAAATGAACTCTCAACCTCAAATCACTCTTACCCCTATCTCTCCCCACATTTCCTCCGGCTCACTCTCCACATTCGACCCAGTCACTGAAGAAGGAGTCTCCAGGCTCCTCTCTTCCTCTCGTCCCACCACATGCACCACTGACCCCATCCCCTCACACCTACTCTATTCTTTCTGTCAAGTGGTCACCACAACTGTTTCTTACGATTGTTTGAATATGCACATCAAAATTGTGAAGCACTGCGAAATATGTTGGCACTATGAAAAGATTATTATTATTATTATTATTATTATAACTATTATACAAGCACACAGGGAGAGAGAGACCCTTGACTCATGGAAACAGGGCAGAGAACCTGCCTGTTTGACTTGTCTATTGTGAGCCTTGGTACCCAGTGTGGATCGGGCAGCATGCATCAGCTACTAGGTTCACTTTCAGTACAACTTTTTTAACTGCAACTGGGTCATTTCATAAAAATTCGACTTCAGATGATTATTTATTTTTTAATTGTAACATTTACCTGTAATATTCCATTAATCCAGAATGCAGCAGTCTTGAAGTTGTTTCCAGGATAGGAATTAATATTTCATATTACCAGAAGGAAAAAAAAGGAAATATTATGATTCGACATGGATGGACAAAGGGTTAAATGTTAATAATAGATGTGGGCAACATGTCTCTAGGGGGCGCCCACCCTCCCTAGAGACATGCTGTCCACACAGGTCGGCATGTGAGGGGTTATTATGTGCAATTATAGTATTGCCAGCTATTGTCGGCATTTACAATTTTGGGAATGAAACCCGGCGGCTCCTCACTGTGGAGGAGATACAGTACGTAATCTACGTACTGTATGAGTCGCTATCCAGGGTCCTGAAAGCTTTACCATTAGGTCTATGAGCAGTGCACCGCCATAGACCTAATGTTACAGCTTTCAGGACCATGGATAGCGGCTGATGCAGTACGTAATTTCGTACTGTATCTCCTCCACAGCGAGGAGCTGCCGGGTTTCATTAATAAAATTGTAAATGCCGACAATAGCCGGCAATACTATAATTGCACATATTAACCCCTCACATGCCGACCTGTGTGGAAAGCATGTCTCTAGGGAGGGTGGGCACCCCTAGAGACATGTTGCCCACATCTATTATCAACATTAACCCTTTGTTCATCCCTGTGGTAGCAGGGATGAACAAAGCATACAGTAACCAGATTGCTCCGGATTACATATCCTCACATGCCGACCTGTGTGGACAGCATGTCTCTAGGAAGGGTGGGCACCCCCTAGAGACATGTTGCCCACATCTATTATTAACATTTAACCCTTTATTCATCCCTGTAAAAATGTAATCATAATATTTCCTTTTTTTTTCCTTCTGGTACTATGAAATATTAATTCCTATGCTGGAAACAACTTCAAGACTGCTGCATTCTGGATGAAATGGTAAATGTTACAATTAAAAAATAAATAATCATCTGTGGTCAAATTTTTATGAAATGACCCAGTTGCAGTTAACAAAGTTGTACTGAAAGTGAACCTAGTAGCTGATGCATGCTGCCCGATCCACACTGGGTACCAAGGCTCACAATAGACAAGTCAAACAGGCAGGTTCTCTGCCTTGTTTCCATGAGTCAAGGATCTCTCTCTCTCTCCCTGTGTGCTTGCATTACACATCCTGAGCAATCCGGTTACCGCATGTGGTGATAAAGACACGTTTTTTAACAAAAATGTGTCTGAAGGCATTTGCGATTACTGCATCCAGATCTGGATGCGGTAACCGCAGTTAGCCTTCCTAATGTGACTCTAGACTAATTTTCATCCTTGATACAATTCACAAGAGCTCACACTAAAGTTGGTGTGAATCCAGTCCATTAGCCAGGTCAATATACTGTGGCCACTGGATGAGAACCTTGATAACCACCTCATACTTAATGGCAACTGCAGGTTTTATTTTGATTAGCCGGAGTTGCACAAACTCAAATATGTGTCATGCCGCAACAATGACATTGCACTAGAGCAATTAATCAAAAGAGGAAACGGGGATTCTGTGAAGTAGAAGGCAGTTATCGGGATTCTCAATTCCCATTCTTGTCTTAGCCCACTCACACAGCCAGATCAGAATTTTCCATACACTACACTGATGAGGGGCAGTTACCCCGAAATGCAGCGTCTGTAGTTTGGGGTTCTGATCTGGCACAAATCCCTTAGTCATATTAAAAAGCTTGTTGGAAAGCGATTATGACTTTGAGGAGCTACTTAAAGGTGGTGCTGGAGTACTTCCACTTCCTTACTGAAGTGCAAATTTGCAATTCCCATTCAGCAGCTACAAATTAGAGATATGGCCAATGAACCGAATTCTGGAAAAACCATAACAAGGCTAACATATAAGTACCAGCTTCAAAATTCAAGTATCTACAAATGATTTCATAAGAAACATGCCTCATTTCGATAAATCTCCTGATCAGGCCCTGTGAGTATTATTAATGATTTACACAACTTTATGCATACAAATACAGTTAGGTCGATATATATTTGGATGCTGACAAAAATGTATTTCTTTTTACCTGTTTACTGAAACACATTCAAGTTATATTTATATAATGGACATGGGCGTAAAGTCCAGTCTTTTAGGCCAAATTCAGACAGAGCGTTTCTGCTCCATTTTGGTGATCTGTTTTTGGTGCAGTTTCTGCCCCTCTTTTCACAAAAAAGCATCACAATTGCATCATCCATTTGCAGTGCTTTCTTGCCCCATTTTCAGAGGACACAGACAGACAAACACACAATACACACAGACAGAGACATGCACAATTTCATACTCTCCCCGGCGATCTCATGTTGACTCCCGTTGATTTCTTCCTTCCAGGCACCGGCAGGACCTTTCTGTGAGTAGTACAAGTACTTACAAGATTTAGCACTATGTGACTCAGCCTGAGTTACATGGTGCTAGGTCCTGAAGGTACCGTACTCAGCTATCCACAGGTCCTATGATCACCGTGGGATCGTCAGAGAGGGTAAGTAATTGGATGTTAGAGGTGCAGAAAATGCACCAGAAAGAAAAGGAGCAATAATTGAGGCTCATTATTGTCTGGATGTGCTTTCTGCACCACTAACGCAGTAGTCAAAAACACTGACGTCTGCACAGCAAATTAAAAATCCCATTCACTTTGCAGGCAGACATTTTGACTGATCCATTTTGGGTGCAGTTTAAAAAAACGCAGGAATAAACACAGATCAGAAATACACAGTATGAACATATCCTTAGCTTTCATTTGAAGGTATCCACATTAAAATTGTATGAAGTGTTTAGGGGCTTCAGCTCCTTTATATGTGCCATTCTGTTTTTAAAAGGACCGAAAGTAATTGGACATTTGACTGAAAGTCTGTTTCATGGGCAGGTGTGGTCAATACCTTTTTTATTTCATTTTTAATTGGGCACAAAAAAGGCATGGAGTTGACTTGAGGTGTGGTCCTTGCTTTTTTAAGATTTTGCTGAGAAGTTAACATGTGGTCAAAGGAGCTCTCCATGCAGGAAAAACAAGCCATCTTTCATTGCAAAAACAGAAAAAAAAATCCGAGAAACGTCTACAATATTAGAAGTGGCAAAATCTACAGTTTGGTACATGCTGAGAAAGAAAGAAAGCATTGGTGACCAAAACATTTCAATAAGACCTGGATTCTCATGGTGGACAACAGTGGTTGATGATTGCAGAATAATTACCATAGTGAAGAGAAACACCTTCACAACAGCCAACCAAGTACACCGTGGTAATAGAGTAGTCCTGGCATACAATAAAGTGATCAAAAGTCCAAATGGTTGCTGTTATAGTGGTTTTTTATTCAAAGACACACGTGAAAAAATGAAAATATGGGCAGTCCAGTATTTCAAAAGTTTTCGACTCAACTGAGTCTTCCTCAGGCTTTACAGTTGCATAAAAGAAACAGAAAAGAACACTAATGAGTAAAGTATAATAATCAAATTATACAAATAACAACATCAAGTGGTTGTCTTTAAAAAACAACATTGTGTATAGGTGATAACAAGAAAATGAAAGAAAATGAACATAAAGATGCATAATATGTTTCAAACAGAGAATAAAGCTACCCTTATCATATGTTGGGGGTTTACCCCTGACATATATATTACCTCATATAATATCAGAAAAGAAATTCAGATATGCTTTGGTGTCTATAAAGAAGTTTAAGACCATAATAAATAATAGGGAAATCACATGTTAGTATAGATATGTACATATACATGTACATATTTAAGGCACTATGTCATAGACAGAGGGTATGTGCAGGATATACGATAATGATAAGTGATAAATTATAGTGTATGCGAGTGGAATGAGGACGCAATGAAATAAATATAAAAAGGAGTGACTCATGAGACATCTGTGTGGGGTGGGAAGGAGTGATATGAATATTAGTAACCACGCTACCTCAAAATTCAGAACTAATAGGGTCCTGATTACAGTATTCAGGAGTAATGAAATCTGTATATGGGCTAAAATTGATGATTCAGATTAAGTAAATATTATAACCAGTGGATTTATAGTGAAATGCACTGCTTCAAAGGTTTTACTTCTGTTATACAGGAAAGAGCCCCTTTCAAAAGTATTATAATTAGTATGCTGAAAAAGGAAAGGGACATAACATAGATCATAAAGTATAGCATACAAGCAGTATGTAAGGGAGAGTATTCAGCAGGGTTGTACCTGTAATGCAGCAATTAGAAGTATGGCCGGACACTAAAATAGTATAGAGATATAAAGCCCCATTAGTAAGTTCTATATAGCAAGATAAGAGTGTTATATAGGCATTAACCCCCCGGGGGAGCGTCCCGCGCTACTTACATGGTCCTAGTATGTTCCTGTGTGTGTGCAGGGCTGTGTTATGACTGCTGGGTTAAGTAGACGGTGGGTGGGACTTGTGTGAGTGACGCGGCTTCCTGTTTCTGGTCGGTGGAATGCAGGGAAGCTGCGGTTTTGGAACGCCAGCACCGAAACCAGAAGTGCGGGCTAGTGCGCATGCGCAAACCACTAAATGGTTTCCAGTAACTCAAATTGAAGGATACAAGCAAAGCCATGGGCACTGCCAGTGGGGGAGTGCCTGAAGAGGCTATTTAGGGCATCTGCAAAGGGGAAAGAAGAGGAAAAGGATTAAAATATGACAACATCATTACTGCTATTCATGAATACCTAATAATCTATACAAAGGTCACATGTTATACAATATAATGAATACACTCCAACATAAGAACATGAAAAAGAAAAAAAAAAGGGCATTTTAGGGCCTCATTCCATGTCACTCCGGATGTACATTTGTTTATCTATAATGAAGAATACAGTGTATAGAAAGTTTGTGAAAAACCTCATATTCACGATTTAACCCCTTAGGTTGCAATGTGTCAAGGTGGTGAATCCAGCAAGTCTCTCTTAGGGCCCTTTCACATCAGCGTTTTTCGTAATTCGCGGCAGATGCGGTGAAAAAACCGCATCTGCCGCGTTTGCCGCATAACCGTTCCACTTGCGGCGCGGTTGCGGTTTTTTTCTATGCAAAGTATAGGCATACTTGCGGCAGTTGCGGCAAGTGCGGTTTTGCACTTGCGGCAGGTGCGGCCGCGAAAAAAACCGCAGTAAGCCGCGGTTTTTTTTCGCGGCCGCACCTGCCGCAAGTGCAAAACCGCACTTGCCGCACCTGCCGCAAGTACGCCTATACTTTGCATAGAAAAAACCGCAACCGCGCCGCAAGTGGAACGGTTATGCGGCAAACGCGGCAGATGCGGTTTTTTCACCGCATCTGCCGCGAATTACGAAAAACGCTGATGTGAAAGGGCCCTTACACGTAATTTATATATACGGTTGCCTCCTCTTCATGGCGCCGGTACATGTTCAAATACTTGGTATTGTAACTGAGCAGCGGTATGACCCATGGTGATACAATGATGTGGGATAGGTAACAACATATTCTTACATCTAATAGAAGACTTATGTTTACTAAAGCGGTCCCGGACATGCTGGGTTGTCTCTCCAACATATCCGAGACTGCACGGACTCTTGATTAGATAAACCACAAAGGCCGATTCACATGTACAGTAATTCTTAATTGGAAAAATTTCGCCCATTCTTGGATGTGTGAATGTAGAGCCCCTCGTCAGCTTTGGGCATTGTAAACAATGTAAGCAAGGGAAATTGCCAAACCGGGGATTTGTCAGGAATAGTTTTCTTGGTACTATGGAAGACCCTAAATCGGCTCTAACCAACCTATCTCTCAGGCTGGTCGCTCTTTTGCAGCTAAATAGAGGAAGGTTCTCAAATTCCATGATACTCGAGTAGGCTCGGTTGAGTAAGGGCCAATGTTGTCTAATGATGTTTCTCACTAGAGTATGAAATGGGTGATAAGTGCTAGAAAACACTATCCTTTTTTGGTCTCTGTCTCTGTGTCCACTAGCTCCTTCACATGGCTTGGCAAGGTCATGTGGGTAGCCTCTAGAAAGAAATTTACGGGTCAGTCCGTCATACCTTTGTGTGCGTATGGAAGGATAATTAACAATTCTGTTTATTCTCATGTGCTGGAAATGTGGGATGGAATTCTTAATGTGTTTAGGATGGCTACTAGTGTAGTGGAGCAGGTTGTTCCTGTTAGTTGGTTTCATATATAGATCTGTTACTAGACAACCATCGAGTGTAAGTGAGACCAATGTGTCGAGATAACTGACTTTCAAAGAGTCAACATGTATCGTAAATGATATCCCTGATAGTCGTGAGTTGAGGTATTCAAAAAAAGCTATCCACAGGTCCTATGATCACCGTGGGTTCGTCAGGGAGGGTAAGTAATTGGATGTTAGAGGTGCAGAAAGTGCACCAGAAAAAAAGGAGCAATAATTGAGGCTCATTATTGTCTGGATGCACTTTCTGCACCACTTAAGCAGTAGTCAAAAACACTGACGTCTGCACAGCAAATTGAATATCCCTTTCACTTTGCAGGCAGACATTTTGACTGATCCATTTTTGGTGCAGTTAAAAAAAACACAGGAATAAACACAGATCAGAAATACACAATATGAACATATCCTTAGCTTTCATTTGAAGGTATCCACATTAAAATTGGATGAAGTGTTTAGGGGTTTCAGCTCCTTTACATGTGCCATCCTGTTTTTAAGGGGACCGAAAGTAATTGGACGATTGACTGAAAGGCTGTTTCATGGGCAGGTGTGGGCAATTCCTTTGTTATTTCATTTTTAATCAGGCACAGAAAAGGCCTGGAGTTGACTTGAGGTGTGGTGCTTGCGTTTTTAAGATTTTGCTGAGAAGTTAACATGTGGTCAAAGGAGCTCTCCATGCAGGTAAAACAAGCCAACTTTCATTTGCAAAGACAGAAAAAAAAATCCGAGAAATTTTTACAATATTAGAAGTGGCAAAATCTACAGTTTGGTACATGCTGAGAAAGAAAGCATTGGTGACCACAATAATTCAATAAGACCTGGATTCTCATGGTGGACAACAGTGGTGGATGATTGTAGAATAATTACCATAGTGAAGAGAAACACCTTCACAACAGCCAACCAAGTGAACAGCACTCTGTAGGATCTAGGCGTATCAATATTCAAATCTACCATAAAGAGAAGTTCACTGCTTAGCGCAGGCCACTCACTCATAAGCCTCAAGAATAAGAAGGTTATATTGGACTTTGCTAAAAAAAAATGACTTAAATAACAGGACAGTAGTGGAAGAACATTCTTTGGACAGATGAAACCAAGATCAACCTCTACTAGAATGATGGAAAGAAAAAAAGTATGGCGAAGGCATGGTACTGTTCATGATCCAAAGCATACCACATCATCTGTGAAACATGGCAAAAGCAGTTTGATGGCTTGGGCTTGCATGGTTGCCATTGGCACTGGCTCCCTAGCGTATATTAATGATGGGACACAGGACAGAAGCAGCCAGATGAATTCTGGGGTTTTCAGAGACATATTGTGTGCTCAAATCAAGCCAAATGCAGCCAAACTGATTGGTCTGTGTTTCATAATATAGATGGACAATGATCCAAAACATGGAGTCAAAGCAACCCAGGAGTTTATTAAAGCAAAAAAGTTGAATATTATTGAATGGCCAAGTCAGTCCCTGATCTCAACCAACAGAGCACACATTTCCCTTGTTAAAGACTAATCTTCAGACAGAAAGGCTCACAAAAAACATCAACTGAAAACCGCTACAGGAAAGGGCTGGCAGAGCATTAAAAAAGAGGAAACTCATTGTCTGGTTATGTCCATAAGTTCAACATTTCAGGCAGTCATTGCCAACAAAGAGTTTTCAACCAAGTAATAGAAATTAACATTTTATTTACAATTATTTAATTTGTCCAATTACTTTTGAGCTCCTGGAATGAAGAGATTAAGTTTAAAAAAATTATTTAGTTCCTCACACTTTTATGCAATCATTGTGTTCAACGCACTGAATTAAAGGGAACCTGTCACCTCTTTTTACCCCTATATGCTACCACTACCTGTCCCTGCCCCTTCCTAGAGGATACCTAACCATCCCTGTCTCACCTAAACTTGCTCTGTAAAGATTAAGTAAATGAGTTATATACTTACATGTAGTCTGCTTCTGGAGACCGAAAAGTCAGGCTTCGGGGCTCCATTCTTCCCTCCTCGCTTGTTTTCTGCACGGCCCGCTGGGCGTCATCAATTTGTTCTTTGTTCCTCCTCTATTTTAAATTTGCCACCTCATTTTCTACTGTGAAGAGCGGGGCCGGAACGTCACATCCTGCCCGGTGCATTGTGGGGGCTTATGACGTCACCGGCTCGGCTTCAATATGCGCACTGTGCATGCGGCGGAGCCGAGCCGTACCACGTGATCAGCCCCACAATGAACTGGGCCAGATGTGATGTTCAGACCCCGCTCTTCACAGTAGAAAATGAGACGGCAAATTTAAAATAGAGGAGGAACAAAGAACAAATGATGACACCCAGCGGGGTGTGCAGAAAACAAACGAGGAGGGGAGAATGGAGCCCCGGAGTCTGCCTTTTCAGTCTCCAGAAACAGACTGCATGTAAGTATATAACTCATCTTCTTAATCTTTACAGAGCAGGTTTAGGTGAGATAGCGATGGTTAAGGATCAGCTAGGAAGGTGCAGGGGCAGGTAGTGGTAGCAGAGATGCGTAAAACGAGGTGACAGGTTCCCTTTAAAGCTGAAAGTCTGAACTTAAAGAGCATCTGATATTTTTTGTTCAAAATTCATTGTGGTAGTGTACAGAACGAAAATAAAAAAATGCTGTCTCTGTCCTAATATATATGGAACTAACTGTACATATTTCAAACATAATCTGGGAGAAAAGTGTGCACTTAGGGTGCCTTCACATTAGCGTTCCCCTCCGCAGCGTTCTGCGGAGGGGAGCCGCAATGTGAGCGCAGCACCGCCAGCCCCTATCTTTATAATGGGAGCGCACGGTGCTGCGCTTGACTGAGCATGACCATGCGCACCCATTCACTGCCATATGTGATCTGTGCGCAGCGGATGCCTGCGCACAAATCGCCCAATCTCGTTCCCACCAAAAATGCAACATGTTAGTCTCTACTGAAGGGCACAAACTCTGTAAGGGCATGGTGCTGTATTCACTTCCCACATCACTTTGCAGTGCTATTGTATGGTAGCACATCATGAAGAAATAATGGATACGGTAATTCTAGAAAGAATACCTTTACAAAATTATGAATGATGCTGCATGTGACAGTTTTTATGTTGATTTATAAATGAATCAGCCAAAATAAAATACATTGGACTTTGTGGAGACCCATAATTTGGCCATGTGCAAGTTCTTCAAATCCCACACATGCAATCAGGAAAATGAACATGACACAATAATAGAGTTGAGAGATATATTTATTCTATATTTGGGTACAGCCTCTTGTTTCGAAAGTCCTATTATATTGGTCTAACCTGCAATTATCAGAACCATTGTTACTGAAATCAAAGTGCAGATATTTCACAGATGAACATTCTGATTCAGCTTGTTGCCTTATAAATAACAATCCAGCCTTCCATTTCTGCAAGATGTTTTAATGAAAGATAATTGAAATTGAATTTTGTGCTTTTCACAACTAAGGCTAAGTTCACATCACGATTTTGTGCCTCTCCGTGGGATCCGTGTTGAAAGGAGGATCCCACGGACAGGCAAGGATCCACACGGATCCCTGCACTTGGATGGCAAATAGCCATCCGATCCGAGTCTGTGCAGGATCCGTGTGGATCCCCTTCTCCCTGTCTGTCCCTGCTTCTTCTCTATCTGTCCCTGCCTGTCCCTCCTCTATCTCTGCTCTATCTCTTAATTAGGCTCCCCTGTCCTCCACCCTCGTCTTCCCCCCTGTGCTCTCCCCTCCGGAATGTAAATAAAATAAAAAAATCCTCCCAGAGGATACTTTACATTCCGGCGACTGCAGGACTGTGACAGTGTTTTCTACAGGGCGAAGGACCTCTCCTGATGTCAGAGTCGGTCACCTGACACATCAGGTGACCGACTCTGACATCAGGAGAGGTCCTTTGCACAGCAGAAGACACTGTGTCACAGTCCTGCAGTCGCCGGAATGTAAAGTATCCTCTGGGAGGATTTTTTTATTTTATTTACATTCCGGAGGGGAGAGCACAGGGGGGAGGACAGGGGGAGCCTAATTAAGAGATAGAGCAGAGATAGAGGAGGGACAGGCAGGGACAGATAGAGAAGAAGCAGGGACAGACAGGGACAGATAGGGTTAATTATATGTACTGAGCACTGCCTATGGGCATGCTCAGTACATAAAACACGGAGCAGACATCGGATCTGAGCTCAGCTCGGATCCGATGTCCATAGGCTCCTATACTATCGGGGCTCGGATCAGCTCTGATCCGAGGCTGTCCGATTTCATTCTCGGACACTCTCGGACACAAAATCGCAGCAGCCTGCGTTTTTGTGTCCGTGATGAAATCGGCCAGAATCGGACAGGATCGGATGGTGCCAAACTCGGATGTCACAAGGCACACATCCGATCCGATCCGAGCCCCATAGGGATACATGGGAGCCGATTTTGGATCCGAGTGTATCTGTTTTGAAACGGATACACTCGGAAGCTCCAAAATCGTGATGTGAACCCAGCTTTAATCTATAGCATAAAGATAAGCTTGACTGTTCATAACTCTAGTAACAGTGTGCAGTCTTGTGCTCTAATAAAATGCAATGGGCGGAATGGACGTCAATATGTTCAATGGCATTAAAGGATACTGCAATTTGTAATAGCGCTCCTTTATATTGTTTCTTTAATGTCTCTATTTTACAAGTTCAGCACAAACACATCCAAAATGGAGACTTTAAGTGAACACAAAAATATTGCAAAGAGTGTAGTCATACTGTATTCTAATGCTACAAACTGCAGCACAGAGGAAGGACATTTGACTTTGTCACTCATAAATTGATATTATATAGTTTATTATTCAAGTTGCAGAGATATTTTTTTAAAGAATGCCGCACAGGATTAGGAATGAGCAAACCTTTTGAAGTTCGGTTTTGTTCGCCAAACTTTCAGATGTTCTATGAATGGTTGGAACAGTTTGCCGAACCTACCGAACACCAAAGGCATAAAAAACACCTTTACAGGGACCCATATGCTGCCAAATGCTCCTCAAACTTTTTTATAGTGGAGCTCCACTGTTTTGGCACATGCACCAGCTTCCTATACTATTACTTAACAAGCTTCAGTGCTGCTTTCACCCTGCTTTTGGCCCTGCTCATAAACTTAAGACTTATTGATTGCTTCCCCACTGTGATTGGATAAAGTCAGACCTTGCCCCTCCCACACTCTCCGCTGGCATCTGTGATTGGTTGCCAGTATGGCAACCAAATTAATGTCAGACTAATGTAAAAATAAATAAATAATTGAAAAAATTGGCATGTGGTCCCCCCAATTTTGCTACTAGCCAAGAAGAAGTGCATGGTTAAGGGTTGGTATTCTTCCCCGGGGGAAGCACATAGTTATTGTCTCCCCTGCAGAGTAAAAATAGCAGCCCGCATCTGCTCCAGTGTGTAGCGCATTCATTAGAAGAACCATATCCTGGCACAGTTGTGGTGGAAAGGCTTGAGGATTCCTCTTGCCCCTTGGCTACCTCCACAGAGACTTCTAGGGCATGGGTGGGCAACTCCAGTCCTCAAGCACTGCAAACAGTGCAGTTTTCTGGACTTCTATAGCATTGCACAGGTGGCAATTTAATCACCTGAACAGGTGATGATTCCAACTCCTTGTACAATGCTAAGTAAATTCTAAAAGCATGCACAGTTTACAGCCCCTGAGGACTGGAGTTGCTTACCCCTATTCTATTGGAGTGTGTGTAGGGTCTTGCATTTCCATACCTGACACCTTCAGGCTAGAAGTCTGCGGCTTGTCCCCAGCAGCTGCAGGGGAGTATCAAAGCACCTCTTACTTTGCATAAACAGTCCAGCACACAAGGAGTGAAGTTAAAGTTGCGGAGTAAAAAAAAAGTCACACGTTGGTATATTAGAATTTCCATGTAACCAGAAGTGAGAAACGCTGTGACGGGTTCCCACTTCAGAGCTACTCAGCATATTAATGTTAAACCGAGAAAAAGCTGAGTACAAGCTCTAAATTAACACATAAATATTTATTTCACAACAAGGACTGGACAAGAGAGGGAAGGTGTAAAGTACCACCCACTGGGTATCCACAACCTAAATCATAACACATTATATGTTTACATAGGAATCAAGTGTATATACAAGTATAATATACATCAGGTAAACCGACTAATTATTGCACCATCCCATTGTGTTTTTACCAAGTTTAGAAACAGTAAATAATACATTGACCCATTAACAGGTTCACATAGTCCATTACTTGGGTTCACATAAAACATAGATAAAGTGCAAATGCATATAATAGATCACAGATCACATTAGTTCAAAGTTGATTCCATAGTAGAGACAAAGTCCCAAAAGTTACAAAGATTTACCCAGATTAGTGGTGGACATCACAAGAGTGGCACACGACAGGAGAGGACCAGGCAAAGGACCCCGACGCATTTCGTGACCTGGTCAAAGGACCTGTGGTCACTTCCTCAAGGGGATATACATGTAATGATGTCCTCAATTGTGTTTTTATGCTGTTCCCCGCCGGCCGCGTCACTGGGTTGACATCTCGCGCCGGTCTCACGTGACCGGAAGTGACACACCAGCTCACATTAACAGCAGACACCACTGTCATGCCGCATACAAGCTTGGCTGCCTGGGACACGTCACCATGGTGATCGTGATTGCGCGGCACGTAAGACACGGTGGTGCAGCTGTATCTGCCCATCACAGCAGGGGCACATCACAGTTAGAGACCAGCGGTTTAAAAACCAAAATAGAAGGGTCCACATACAATAATCATATATAGATGGTACAAATCAGTTCCATCTCAATCTGTAGCAGGTTATATTGGTGGTGGTACATTATATAGATGGTACATGAAGAAGTTCCACATAGTTCTGTTCCAGATGAAAGGATCCCTTCTACAGAAGGTAGTGGAGGACAGCGTTTCATCCATAAAAAAGAGAGGGACATCACTTATTAAATCCTTAAAAAAAACTAATAAAAACTTTTATTAGCTAGAACTCTAACTATATATAGGTTTTAGGTACAAAAACCCAGAAAGACAGGGCAATGGCGACTAAAGAAAAGGGGCAAAGCTCAGGTTCTCATTAAGACCTCGGGGTGCCATTGTGTCAAGAGCCACAATCCACTTCGCTTCTCTTTGTGAAAGTACTCTACGAACATCACTGCCCCTGATACCACCAGGGATCATGTCAATCCCCTGAACATCAGGGATGACGGATCACTTTTGTGGTATTCAAGGAAATGTCTTGGTAATGTTTTAAGGGTTGACTTGTCCTTCAACGTGGGGGCTGCAGAAATGTCCCTCACATGCTCCTTCACCCTCCTCCTTAGCTCCCTGCAAGTTCGTCTGACATATATCCGTGGACAAGTACACAAGGCATAATTTACCACGCAACTTGTGCCACAGGATATATACTCATGGATGTTATAAGTGCGGGAGCAATTGGATGAGGTGAAGATTGCAATGTGCTGGACATTTCTGCAGGCCACACAGTGACCACAAGGAAAACAACCTCTCAGAGGTTCTCTTGATCCGAACAGATTGGGTGTCACAGAAGCATGATGACTATGGACAAGTACGTCTCTCTTAAATTTCTCGCATGTCTGGCGGACATCAAAGGTTGCTCAGACAGGGACTGTTTGCATAAACAGTCCAGCACACAAGGAGTGAAGTTAAAGTTGCGGAGTTAAAAACAATCACATATTGGTATATTATGTAATTTTTCAGATTTATGTTGAACTTTGATCATTTTCATGCAGGCACTTAGCATAGACTTTTATAATAAGTCTAAAAGATACACATACATAAATATACACAGTAACAGTGATGTCTTTTCTAGATTATCGTATATGTATATTTGACCCCTGAAGAACCATTCTATGAGATGGGAAACTTGTCGTGTCGTTTCTTCAACAGTAATGGTAAAGGAAACTACGCCTGCGTGACTGTCGGTTGTTCCGCACCCTCAGTCCTGCACCCCAACGGCCTACCACTGACATAGACTTTACCGGATGCCCTGGGGAACCGCTCCATCCATGGGAACCAACACCATCTTAGCTGCAATCCCATCACCCCCAGGAGTCCCACACCGCAGCTTCGGCCACAATAGCTGAACATCATGGGTGGCGTCACGATAACACTTTCCCTAAATCCTATCATCTTAAACATTTGGATCTACCTCCCAGGATCATGGAGCCAGCTTTTGACCCCTGTGATTCCCCTGGATGCGGCTAAAGCCGAGTTCCGAGTGTCCCACGACTATGGGGTGCGACACAGGCAGGCTGTGACCACAGAAACAGCAGAGAAAATATGCTGGTTTGTGCTTTGTAGCAGGCATCAGTAAATGTTTGGACTACTACTTTGTGCTGGGAAACAACTGCCTTTTAAGTGGAGTAATGTGGACAGCAGCAGCAGGCTGTGACCACAAAAACAGCGCGGAAAATGGCCTGGTGTGTGCTTTGTAGCAGGCAGTAGTAAATGTTTGGACTACTGCTTTGCATTTGGCAGTAACTGCCTTTCTAAGTGGAGTAATGTAGACTGCAGCAGGCAGGCTGTGACCACAAAAACAGCGGGAAAATGGCCTGGTGCATGCTTTGTAGCAGCCAGTAGTAAATGTTTGGACTACTGCTTTGCATTTTGCAATAACCATTTTTTTACGTGGAGTAATGTGGACAGACGAATGCAGGCTGTGACTTCAAAACCAACAGGGAAAATGGGCTGGTGCATGCTTTGTCACAGGCAGTAGTAAATGTTTGGACTACTGCTTTGCATTGAGCAATAACCACCTTTTTAAGTGAAGTAACATGGACAGCAGAAGCAGGCTGTTACCCCAAACACAGCTGTGAAAACTCTGCCTTTTTTGTGTGTCTTCAGCTCTGAAAAGAGCTATTTTTTGGTAATGATATGGAGCTAGTGAACGGATCTTTTAAACTATCCCCACTCTAGTATCTCCCCCTGCCTGTACCATGACTTTTTTTGCCTTCAGCTCTCAAAAGAGCTATTGTTTTGGTGGTATTATGGAGCTAGTGAGCGGCTTCTTTAAACTGTCCCTGCTTGAGTATCTGTCCTTCCCTGTACTCTGACTCTGTTGCATGTCTTCAGCTCTCAAAGAGCTATTGTTTTGGTAGTGTTATGGAGCTAGTGTGTGGCTCCTTTAAACTGTCCTTGCACGAGTATCTATCCCTCCCTTCTCTACACTGATGTAGTATACTAAGCAGGTAGCCCTCAAAAACGCTTTTTGTGTTTTGAAGAGGCCTAAACACTTTCCCTAGCTGTTCAGCGATCTCTCCCTATGCATTTCCTAAGCTGGCTCTGGATGCAATGTGCGCAAGATCGCTGCGGCAGTGCTTAAATAGACCCTATGATGCTGGGCAGCCAGCCAATCACAGTAATACCACAACCAAGATGTCTGCAGCATTACTGTGATTGGTTTAGAAGCCCAGCATGTTTAGTGGCTGCAAAGGAGGTGTCAAAGCTGCAGGGCGGGACATCCAAATATAGCGAGGTGAGTACACAAATACTGGCAGAATATCGAGCAACTTGAATACCGTATTATCCATGCGTATAGAAACAAATACACTCACTCATCACTATTCCTGGCCATTGTACATTTTCGTACACTCTGTAAACTGACACGCAGAGCAGATCAATTTATTCTTGCGAAGACACTAGTGTTCTGAGCGGGAGAGCACAGCAAAAATCCGCTGTGCTCAGAACACTGACCATAGGCATAATTGCTACATTCTGCCACACAGGACACTAGTGTCCCTGCAAGAGAAAACGCCCTGCACCCAGAATAAGGCTAGGGTCACACTGGCGTCGTGGATGCGTTTTTTCCATGCGTTTTTCACACTTGTCTTTTGTGAAAAAAGCATGGAAAAACGCATCCATAGGCACCAATGCAAAAAACGCATGGCCAAAGTGCCATGTGTTTTTTTGATGCATTTTTTGGCTCAGCACCAATAAATGCATCATGCTGCATTTTTTAGTGCTTTTTTGGTGATTTTCAAAAATGCATTTGATTTTTGTAACATGGGCCCTATGGGAAACGCATACAAAAATGCATGGTACTAAACGGCACCATGCGTTTTTGCATGCGTTTTTGCTTGCGTTTTTTAAGGCTGCTCCAGACCTAACATCAAAAACGCAGGCTGCCAAAAACATCCTTAAAAACACAGCCAAGTGTGACCCTAGCCTAAGAGAAATCCTGATCACGGGCACTGTATTTTATAGACACAGACTATGTTTACACTGGATGTTTCTGATCCATATATGGTGCTGCAGTTTATTTTGAAAATTGCACCACAAAGAGATCAATCACTGCATCTGCTAGAAAATTTGTTTGTAGTTAGTAGTGCAGAAAGCGCAGCCATAAAATAATGAGCATGTCAATTATTGCTCTGTTTTTCTGCGGCAATTTCTCCACTACTAACATCTAAGGGTTAGAAAGTGTATGGCTGGGGTCTGCAAACTTCAGATCCTGATCCGGTTTTGAGCTGTTAAAAAGCTCAAAACTGGATCAGGAACCGCAGCTCATAGGCGCCCATTATTTAAACCGGATTGCTCTGCATGCAATCCCGTTACCGCATCCGGAATTATAGCCTGCGGGAAAATCCCTGCAGGCTGCAGTTTCTGGAGCGGTTTGCAATCCGCAGCAGGATTGCTATAATGGGCTCCTGTCGGAGCCCATGCAGCTGCCGCAAGGCACATGTGACTGCCTGCAGCAGCCATATGCTTTGTTCATCTCTGCTGCCGCGGGGATGTACAAAGGGTTAAATGTTATTAATAGATGAGGGCAACATGTCTCAAGGGGGTGCCCACCCTTCCTAGAGACATGCTGTCCACACAGGTCAGCATGTGAGGGGTTAATTCTATATTTAACTGTATCGCCGCTATTGTCAGCTTTTTCTTTACTTTATAATGACAGCCTCCTGTGTTTGCAGGAGTATACTACTTAGTTTGCGTAAGCACCAGAGACAGGACAGCATCCTTTATAAGGAGCTGTCTCTGGTGCTTACGCCATTTGCATAGTGTACATCCAGGGTCCTGATGGATAATACAGTAGTTCTATGGGCATCACACAGCCATAGAACTACTGTAAATGATAGCAGCACCCAGGACAGCAGCCTGTAGACTACGCAAATGGCGTAAGCACCAGAGACAGCTCCTTATAAAGGATGCTGTCTTGTCTCTGGTGCTTACGCAAACTATATAGTATACTCTTGCAAGCACAGGAGCCGGCAGCTCTCATTATAAAGTATAGAAAAAGCAGACAATAGCGGCCATACAGTTAAATATAGAATTAACTCCTCACATGCCAACCTGTGTGGACAGCATGTCTCTAGGGAGGGTGGGCACCCCCTAGAGACATGTTGCCCACATCTATTAATAAAATGTAACCCTTTGTTCATCCCTGCGGCAGCAGGGATGAACAAAGCATACGGTAACCAGATTGCTCCGGATTACACATCCGGAGCAATCCAGTTACCACAGGCAGTGATAAAGACACATTTTTTCACAAAAATGTGTCTGAAGGCACTTGCGATTACCGCATCCAGATCTGGATGCGGTAACCGCAATTAGCCTTGCAAGTGTGACCCTAGCCTATGTGTGTCTCTGTCTTTGTCTCTGTCTATGTTTCTCAAAAGGGAAGCAAGAAAGTAACTCATACAGAAACTGCACCAAATACTGATCAATAAAAAACGGAGCATAAATGCTCTGTCTGTACTTAGCCTTAGTGTTGTGCCTAAATATAGAAATGTTTTATGCATAATCACAATACACTATTACATAATGGCATCTTACAAACACATATAGCTCAAGACACGCGGACAAGTAAACATACAGTGTACAGACACATACACAGATATATTCGCATAGAAGCATATACATGAAAACATATTTACAAACAAAATATACACATAAATAGACATGCACACCCATACACACACAGACATATACAGCCATACACGCAGAGACACACACAATCATACACACAGACATATACAACCATACACACTTAGAAACACACAATCATACACACGCAGACATATACAATCATACACGCAAAGACACACAATTGTAACACATAGACACACATTGAAAGACACATACAATCATACACACAATCATATATGCAGAGACACACACAATCGTACACGCAGAGACAGTCATACAAAGACACAGACAATCATACACAAAGACACACACAATCATACACACAGAAACACACACAATTATACAAATACACATACAATCACACAAATAATCATACACACAGAGATGCACACTCACATACATACACAATGATATACGCAGACACACACAATCATAAAGAGACACACACAATCATAAATAGAGACACACACAATCATACTCAGAGACACACACAATCACAGACACAATCATACACACAGAGACACACAATCATACTCGCAGAGACACAATTATACATGCAGAGACACACAAAATCAAACAGATACTATCATACACAGACACACAATCATACAAGCGGAGACACACAATCATACATACAATCATACATGCAGAGACACACACAATCATACACACAATTATATAGAGACACACAATCATATAGAGACACACCATCACACACATAATCATACACACAAACACAATCACAGAGACACACTCATACACACAGACACACAATTACACACAATCATACACAGAGACACACACAATCATATACAGACGCACAATTATACACATAAGCATACACACAAAAACAATCATAGAGGCACACTCATATACAAAGACAAACACAATCACACACAATCACACAGAGGCACATGATCACACACAATCATATACACAATCATATACAGACACAAACAATAATACACAGACACACACAATCATAGAGACACATACAATCATACACACAGGCACAATCACACATGCAATCATACACAGAGACACACAATGATATGCACACTATAATACACAGAGATACACACAATTATACACAGATACACAATCATACACACAGAGCCACACAATCATAGACACAGAAACACACACAATTATACAAACAAATACACATACAATCACACACACAATTATACACACAGAGATGCACACTCACATACATACACAATGATATACACAGAAACACACAATCATAAAGAGACACACACAATCATAAACACAGAGACACACACAATCATACACAGAGACACACACAATCACAGACACAATCATACACGCAGAGAAACACAATCATACTCGCAGAGACACAATTATACATGCAGAGACACACAATCATACACACAATCATACATGCAGAGACACATGGTGGTGAAATTCATCCAAGAGAGGAGGTTTAGGTTCGTAGCCAAAGAAGGGACTGGTCATAGCTTCTACATCAACTGGTCCACCTTGTTATATGACTATCTTCCCTGAAGAAGGAGGATACCTTCATGGAGGGGAAGGGTGGCAAGGGTTGTTAATGGTAGGCATCCTTGGGTTGCCACCGCAGATGAATTCAAAAATTGGCAACAGCAGGCCAACATGAAGAGGATATTGTGTCGGCTGGAGGCCAGGCCTTTTCGGCTTTCACAGCTGCAGAAAACTCACAGAGGCCATCAATCCTGAAGGGCCAGTCGTTGGTAACCTAGTTCCTCCCATCTCTTCTAGAGGAGGTGGGGGTGGGAATCCCCTGATTCCTTCATTCTCTTCTCCAGTGGTAACCATGATGGGTTGTGCTCAGGGGCAGGTGGTAGCAGAGAATTGCTCTAGAGGAGTAGTCCCTGTTACCCTCCAAGACTATGCGGCAGTGGAGTACCATCCCAGGCTGCATTCAAAAAACTGCTCAAGTCTTTTTACTATGAATGAAGAGGACTACCCTAAAAAAGGCCTGTTGTTGGGTCACTGACCCATCCTTTAGTTGCCTTGTTGTAGAGAGAAGAACTTTTTTCAGTTGTTGTTGAGTTCTTAGAAGAGCAAGGCCTGTTTTTCATTCATATTATTTTTCACCCTACACATTTAAAACACTTAATAGACCGTGCCCTTAATGGACTTTGCACCATTATAATGGAGTCTGCTTATTTCCTTATATTGCTGATATACTGTGCATAGTTATATATGTGTCTTTAGACTGATTATAGTCTGTGCTAAGTGCGTTTGTTAAAATTATGACTATTTCGGTCTGATAAATGCTACAAATAAGATTTTGTACTAACATGGTCTTTTTTCTAAAATTAGTAAAGTTTTTTTAGTTCACTCCTTGTGTGCTGGATTGTTTCTGCAAAAAGGTGCTTTGATACTGCCTTACAGATATTAGCAAACAAGCTGCAGGCCTCTGGCCTGACAATCTGAGGTATGGAAATGCAAGAAAGTATGCACACTCCTTCTGCAAACAGTACATGTTTTAAGGATCTACTTGAACACATCTCCAGTAGAGGTAATGATTTCAGCACCTTGTACACTGCTAAGGATCTAAATAGCAGTGTACAAGGTGCTAGAATCATCACCTGTACAATAGAAAACGCATTACAAACGCATGCAAAAATGCATGTGTGTTTGCAAAGCATCATTTTTGTGTCCGGAGAGAATAATCCGTATTCTCCCGGAGTGATGAAACCGGATGGCAGAGAGCTGCCATACGGCTCCATCCGGCCCCATAGGCTAATATGGGGCCAAAAACCGGTCCGGGGCTGCCTAGTTTACACTGGACAGCCCTGGATCGGATCACACCGTGGTGTGAAGCCAGCCTTAGTATTCAGGAAACTTGTCTTTAAAATAAATGGTAAACCTCAAACTTAGGCTAGGGTCACACTTGCATGCATTTTTTAAGGTTGCTTTTTACAGCCTGCGTTTTTGGGCTGCGTTTTTGCAGTTAGGTCTGGAGCAGCCTTAAAAAATGCATGCTAAAACCCATGGTACCATTTAGTGCCATGCGAAAACGCATGCGTTTCCCATAGGGCACCTTGCCGCAGAGATGAACAAAGGGTTAAATGTTAATAATAGCTGTGGGCAACGTGTCTCTAGGGGGTGCCCACGTGCCCACCCTCCCTAGAGACATGCTGTCCACTCAGGTGGGCATGAGAGGGGTTAATGTTGTCAGTATAGTACTGCCGGCTATTGTCAGCTTTGGCAATTTTATGAATGAATGCGGCGGGACCTCACTGTAGAGGAGATACTGTATGTATTGTACGTACAGTATGAGTCTCTGTCCTTGGTCCTGAAAGTTGCAACATTAGGTCTATGGCGGTGCGCTGCCCATAGAACTAATGTTACAACTTTCAGGACCAAGGACAGAGACTCATACTGTACGTACATTACGTACAGTATCTCCTCTACAGTGAGGTGCCGCCGCATTCATTCATAAAATTGACAAAGTCCACTTGAGTGGACAGCATGTCTCTAGGGAGGGTGGGCACCCCCTAGAGACACATGTTGCCTACAGCTATTATTAACATTTAACCCTTTGTTCATCCCTGCAGCAGCAGGGAAGAACAAAGCATACGGCCATGCAGCCGCATGGGCTACCATAGGAGCCTATTATAGCAATCCCCGCTGCGGTTTCCTAACCACTGCGAAAACTGCAGCCTGCATGATTTTTACCGCAGGCTGCAGATCCGCAAGCGGTAACCAGATTGCATGTAGTGTACTCCGGTTACTATAATGGGCTCCTATGGAGAGCGGTTCCTGATCCGGTTTTGAGCTTTTTAACAGCTCAAAACTGGATCAGGATCCCAAACGTTTACCGCAATTGTGACCTTAGCCTAACAGAGTAAGGCTAGGGTCACATCTGCGGTTGGGCTTGCAGATCCTGATTCAGTTTTGAGCATGAAAAATGCTCAAAATTGTATCAGGATACGCAGCCCATAGGCTCAATAGAAAAAACGGATTGCACTATTTGCAATCCGGTTACCGCATCCGGTTTTGCTGCCTGCGGGAAAAATCATGCAGGCTGCATTTTTCGGAGCAATTGCAAAACCGGATGCGTTTTTTTAACATGGGCGCCTAAGCAACCGGATCCGGTGTTATTAATGCGTTAATGCATTCAGACGTGGAAAGAGGGCTGCAATTTTACTATCAAAAGATAGCATGAAGGCACATGGTAAAACCACATCCGGTAATGGATGCGGTTACCGCATTGTGCCTTTTAAGTGTGACCCTAGCCTAATTCTTGTTTATCTCATTTGTCAGTGATATGAAATAGAAATACAGGTATATCAGTATTTAACTTAAAGCACACCTATTATTCCATGTTCTTTCAGAATATGCTGTTATGCTTTTGTACATGATAAATTACAACATTTCTGGCATGGTCTGTGTCCAGATTTGTCTGTTCTGTTTGCCCAATCTCAAAACTTCAGATGTCTCTGATCTTGCTTTTGTAGACTATGGCTAGGGTCACACTTAAAACTTGAATTGCGTTCACCGCATCCAGATCCGGATGCAGTGAACGCAATTGCGGTCCCACACATTTTTTATGAAAAATGTGTGGAGGGAACCACATTGCAATAACCAGATTGCTCAGGATGTGTAATCCTGAGCAATCCGGTTCCCATATACTTTACTTATCCCGGCTGCCGCTGGGATAAGCAAAGTGATTAAACTGTTAAAAAAGCTGTAATGTTAATATTAATTTTGGCCATCATGTCTCTAGGGGGTGCCCCCCCCCACCTAGAGACATGCTACCCACTCAGGTGGGCATGTCAGCGGTTAATTCCTCATGTACAGTATTGCCGAGTCCTGTTGGCTCTGTACAACTTTTATCAATGAACCTGGCGGCTCCCCTGACAGCTGTGCATACTATACCTATTGTAGGCATAGTATGTGCGCTGTCCGAGGTCCTGAAGGCTTATACTGTAAGATCTATGGGCAGCGCTGTCCATAGATCTTACTGCATAAGCCTTCAGGACCTTGGACAGCGCACATACTATACCTACAATAGGTATAGTATGCGCATCTGTCAGTGGAGCCGCAGGGTTCATGGATAAAAGATGTACAGAGCCAACAGGACTCGGCAATACTGTACATGAGGAATTAACCCCTGACATGCCCACCTGAGTGGGTGGCATATCTCTAGGGGGGGTGGTCACCCCCTAGAGACATGATGGCCAAAATTTAATATTACCATTACAGCTTTTTTAACAGTTTAAGCACTTTGCTTATCCCGGCGGCAGCCGGGATAAGCAAAGTATATGGGAACCGGATTGCTCAGGATTACACATCCTGGGCAATCCGGTTATCGCAATGCGAGGCACAGAACCACTCCGAAAACTGCAGCCTGCATGATTTTTCATGCAGGCTGCAGAGCAGGAGGCGGTAACCGGATTGCTTGTAAAGCAATCCGGTTTTTATAATAGGCTCCTATGAGGAGCGTTTCCTGCTCCGGTTTTGAGCTTTTTAAAAGCTCAAAACCATATCAGGTTTTAAAAAAAAAAACAGATGTGTGACCCTAGCCTATGTGCTGTGATGTTTCCCACATTCAGGCTGGGGTCACATTTGCCAAGGCAATTACGGTTGTCGGCTCCAGATCCAGAGGCGGTAACCGCAATTGCCTTCACACACATTTTTTAGGAAAAATGTGTGCAAGAATCCGCAATCTGATAACCAGATTGCTCCGGATGTGTAATCCGGAGCAATGCGGTTACCGTATACTTTGCTCATCACTGCTGCCGCAAGGATAAGCAAAGTGTTAAATGTGTATTAACACAATAAATATGAATATTAGCTGTGGGGAACATGTTTCTAGAGGGTGCCCACCCCCTAGAGACATGCTGTCCACTCCACTCAGCATATAAGGGGTTAATAAGGCATTTACAGTAAGCCGGCTATTGTCCGCTTTGTACAAATATATGAATAAAGCCGCAGCTCCCCTCACAGTAGAGCAGATACTGTACGTAATGTACGTATAGTATCTGCCACTGTCAGAGGTCCTGTAACCATTAACATTAGGTCTATGGGCAACGCACCCCCATAGACCTAATGTTAAAGGTATCAGGACCCTGGAAAGCGGCTGATACTATACGTACATTACGTACAGTATCTGCTCTAATGTGAGGAGCTGCGGCTTCATTCACAAATTTGTACAAAGACGACAATAGCCGGCAATACTGTCAACAGGTAATTTAACCCCTAACATGCTGACAGAAATGGACAGCATGTCTTTAGGGAGGGTGGGCACCCCCTAGAGACATGTTGGCCACAGCTAATATTCATATTTAATGTTTTGATACACATGTAACACTTTGTTCATCCCTGCGGCAGCAGGGATGAACAATGTATATGGCAACCGCATTGCTCCAGATTACACATCCTGAGCAATCAAGTTACCGCATTGCGGTTGCCCGAATCACTCTAAAAACTGAAGCCTGCATGATTTTTAGCGCAGACTGCAGATCTGGAGCCGGTAACCGGATTGCATGTAGAGCAATCCGGTTACCATAATAATGGACTCCTATGGGGAGCGGTTCCTGATCCAGTTTTGAGCTTTTTGAAAGCTCAAAACCGGATCAGGTTTACAAAAATTAAACGCATATGTGACCCTAGCCTATGTGTCCACCTAGCATTTTCTGTTCATATTTTGGCACATTTTAGAAAATATGCAAGGGACAACACATGTCAGCAAAGTGCTGTGCCCACCTTCGGATTTATTTTTTACAGATTTTGGTGCAGAAAAAAGCAACATATTCATTCTTAGGCTTGGGTCACACTTGCAGGGTGGATGCAGGTTTCCATGCATTTTTCACACTTGGATTGTGGCTGGGGTCACACTTCAGGGTTTTTTAAAAGAAAAAAAAAACGGATCCGGTTTTGAGCTTTTAAAAAGCTCAAAACTGGATCAGGAAATGCTCATCATAGGTGCCTATTATAAAAACTGGATTGCTTCACAAGCAATCCGGTTACCGCCTCCGGCTCTGCAGCCTGTGTGAAAAATCATGCAGGCTGCAGTTTTCGGAGTGGTTCTGTGCCCAGCAATGTGGTAACCGGATTGCTCAGGAAGTGTAATCCTGAGTAATGCGGTTACCGCATATACTTTGCTTATCCCGGCTACCGCCGGGATAAGCAAAGTGTTATCAATGTTTTAAAAGATGAAATTTTATTAATAAATGTGTCTATAATGTCTCTAGTGGGTGCCCACCCCCTCTAGAGACATGCCACCCACTCAGGTGGGCATATAATGATGTAATATCTTATGTACAGTAGCCGGCTTCTGTCGGCTGCTTTTCAATTTTTTGAATGAAGCCGCTGGCTCCTCTGAGAGCAGCGCTCATACTATACCTATTGTAGGTATAGTATGTGCGCTGTCCGAGGTCCTGAAGGTATACAGTAAGATCTATGGGCAGCGCTGCCCACAGATCTTATGTATAAGCCTTCAGGACCTCGGACAGCGCACATACTATACCTATAGCTATAGTATGAGTGCTGCTCTCAGAGAAGCCGGCGGCTTCATTCATAAAAATGTACAGTAACCAACAGAAGCCGGCTACTGTACATAAGATATTACATCATTATATGCCCACCTGAGTGGGTGGTATGTCTCTAGGGGGGTGGGCACCCCCTAGAGACATTATAGACACATTTATTAATAAAATTTCATCTTTTAACACACAGATAACAGTTTGCTCATCCCTGCGGCAGCAGGGATGAGCAAACTGTACGGCAACCGGATTGCTCAGGATTACACATCCTGAGCAAACCGGTTACCGGATTGTGGTTCCCTCCACACATTTTTGATAAAAAATGTATGTAACCGCAATTGCGTTCACCGCATCCGGATCTGGATGCGATGAACGCAATTCTATTGTTAGGTGTGACCCTAGTCTGTGTGAAAAATGCATGCAGAAACGCATCCATAGGCCCTTTTACAAAAAATGCGTGCCCCAATGCCAAAAACGCATGGTTAAAGTGCCATGCGTTTTTGGGATGCGTTTTTGGCTCAGCACCAAAAAATGCATCATGCTGCATTTTTTGGTGCTTTTTCAAAAATGCATGCGTTTTTTTAACATGGAGCCCTATGGGAAACGCATGCGTTTTCGCATGGCACTAAATGGTACCATGCGTTTTTGCATGCGTTTTTGCATGTGTTCTTTTAAGGCTGCTCATGACCTAAAAGCAAAAACGCAGCCCAAAAACGCCTTAGGTTAGGGTCACACTTGCATGTGTTTTTTAAGGTTGCTTTTTGCTGCCTGCGTTTTTGGGCTGTGTTTTTGCTGTTAGGTCAGGAGCAGCCTTAAAAAACGCATGCAAAAACGCATAGCACCATTTAGTGCCATGCGAAAACGCATGCGTTTCCAATAGTGCCCCATGTTAAAAAAAAAGCATGCGTTTTTGAAAAAGCACCAAAAAATGCAGCATGATGCATTTTTTGGTACTGAGCTAAAAACGCATCCCAAAAATGCATTGCACTTTAACCATGCGTTTTTTGGCATTGGGGCATGTGTTTTTTGTATTGGGACCTATGGATGCATTTTTGCATGCATTTTTCACACAATCCAAGTTTGAAAAACGCATGGAAACCCACATCCACCCCGCAAGTGTGACCCTAGCCTTAGGAACACATGGGAAACACTTGGGAAAAAACGAACAGGAAAAACTCACAAAAAAACGCACCCAAAATGTAAAAATGCAGCAATTTTTCTACAGGGTTTTTCCTGCTAGGAGATGCCATTTTGTTGCAGAAATAATCTGCTAGGTGGGCACGTAGCCTTACAAGCGTTCCTATATTGCTTGCACTACTGGTTTCTATGAGGTTTGTAAAAATGACGGTAACTATTTACTGTAGAAACGACGTACCATGCTTTTCTTTATAAATATACAAGCAAATGCATTCAGGGTAATGATTACTTAAACATCATTTCGACATTAAAGGACAAATCGAATTGGAACCACAACAAAAAATATGCAGTTTTACTAGACCAGGAGCAAGAAAAGGTCAGACAGCTGGACTGATTTCTCAGTTGGAGCTCATTACCACTCAATAGAATAAGTGCCATAACTGTGACACAAATATTAGGGTGAAATAATTTAGCTTATAAACCATAGGCTTAGTAGAAAAATTACAGTGTATAATGGACAGAATATCTTTAAAATATATAATTGGTATGACTGACATTGCAAAGCCAATTAAATCTCAAAAATCATAGTTTTTGAAATACTGAAATGATTGAATTTCTTTATTTTTTTTAGTTTTTACCTCTCTGCTTTTAACCAGCCATATATTGTTGTTTTTTATCTTTTAGGCTAGGGTCACACTTGCGTTGTTTTTTTTTAAAACCTGATCCAGTTTCGAGCTTTTAAAAAGCTCAAAACCAGAGCCAGAAATGCTCCTCATAGAAGCCTATTATAAAAACCGGATTGCTTTGCGTAAAAAGTCATGCAGGCTGCAGTTTTCGGAGTGCTATCTCTTCCGCAGCCGATTTGTTATAATGGGCTCCTATGGGAGCCCATGCGGCTGCCGCATGGCATATGTGAATGCCTGTGGCAGCCGGCGGCTTTATTCATATCTGCTGCTGCAGGGATGAACAAAGGGTTAAATAATGAGAATGCATGTGTCCACTCCCCCTAGAGACATGCTGTCCACTCAGGACGGCATTTCAGGGGTTAACTTAGCTGTTAACCCCCTCGCCGCTATTGTCGGCTTTCTTCTATTCTTTCTATTACAAGCCGCCGGCTGCAGCATCAGGACCACTATCCTAGGCACTTTGCCTAAGCATTTTACAGTACAGCATCCTCATTGAGATCTGGATGCGGTAAAAGCAATTGCCTTCAGAAACAATTTTTTTTCAAAAATATGCTCTGTCAATCGCAATGCGGTAACCGGATTGCTCCGGATGTGTAATCCTGAGCAATGCGGTTACCATATACTTTGTTCATCCCTACTGCCGCAGGGATGAACAAAGTGTTAAATGTTATTACAACAAATATTAATAGTAGCTGTGGGCAACATGTCTCTAGGGGGTGCCCACCCTCCCTAAAGACATGCTGTCCACTCCTGTCAGCATGTGAGGGGTTAATAAGCCCTTTACAGTATAGCCGGCTATTGTCGGCTTCTACAAATTTCTACAATGAAGCCGCGGCTTCCCTCACAGTACAGGAGATACTATGCGTAATGTACGTATAGTATCTGCCACTGTCCAGTGTCCTGATACCTTTAACATTAGGTCTATGGGGGTGCGCTGCCCATAGACCTAATGTTAATGCTTACAGGACCTCTGATACTATACGTACATTACGTACAGTATCTGCTCTACTGTCAGGGGAGCCGCGGCTTCATTCATACATTTCTACAAAGCCGATAATAGCCGGCTTACTATAAAGGGCTTATTAACCAGTCACATGCTGACAGGAGTGGACAGCATGTCTCTAGGGGGGATAGGCACCCTCTAGAGACATGTTGCCCACAGCTACTATTAATATTTAATGTGTTAATAACATTTAACACCTTGCTCATCCCTGCAGCAGCAGGGATGAACAAAGTATACGGTAACCACATTGCTCAGGATTACACATCCAGAGCAATCCGGTTACCGCATTGCAGTTGACAAAACCACTCCGAAAACTGCAGCCTGCATGATTTTTACGGCAGGCTGCAGATCTGGAGCCGGTTACCGGATTGCATGTAGAGCAATCCGGTTACCATAATGGGCTCCTATGGGGAGCGGTTCCTGATCCGGTTTTGCGCTTTTTGACAGCTCAAAACTGGATTAGGATTTCAAAATGTTGCCGCAAATGTGACCCTAGCCTAAGTAAATATATTTTCTGAAGTGCTATTGGCATGAATTTCTCACCAAATATCAGTAACAATCTATTTCAATACACAAATGAAGGGCCATATATGCCACCAGACACTGGACAGCGGGTGCCTAGGGCAGCGAGTTCCATGGGGCGGCGGCAGAATGAAGTTTACAACAAAAAAACAAATTTTTACATTTTCCTCCCTTCTCCAAACTCTGTATCAAATCCGAAATATTTCTGAAGGAAGGAGGGGGGCACCGCATTAATTTGTAATCGCGTCACATGATTATAAATGAAGCTCTGAGCGCTCCGGCACTTCTGCGGTCAGTAGAGCTCAATTCACCTCCCTGCCCCAATGTGCGGTCACACTGCAGAGGTCAGCAGCTTGATGATGTGTCATCACACTGCCAACGGGACTCTGCAACCTGCCACACAGGAGGGGAAGAGATGTCGCTGGTGCAAGGAGCGTGGAGCATGGAGCTAGGTAAGCACTGTAATGGTACCTTTACACGCCGCTACTGGATGGTGGCAACAACCGGGTACATGAGAGAAATGTATCTTGCACCGCCAATTCAACCCGTGGTAGCGGCGTGTGAAGACGGTTGTAGCCACCCGCCAGTAGCGGCACCTGTTTCCGAGCACTGCCCTAAAACAGGTGGCTACCCAGGCGATTGTAGCGACCTGTATCGGCGTGTAAAGAAGGAACAGAAGGGTTGTTTCTACACCATGCTATGTACCTGGTATGTACCTGGGGCGTGACACAGCCTCCGGGAAACCACCCCTCTTCAGCGATCATTGGTGGAAGCTCCTGCATTACGATTGGTTGTTGCTGCATAGGGCGGCATATTTAAGGAGCTGACCAGTCACACTGCACAATTGCTCGAGCGTCATGTATTAATCAGCCTCCTGCGCTGCCTGGCCAATCATGATGTTATTGCTTTGTCCTATCAGCGTACGGACGTCTCGTAATCCACAATTGTTGTGCCTGCTGCACCAGGTCTGCCCATATTAGCTTGTTGTAGAGGTGTGTAAATGAGGTAAGGTGCTCGGCAGAAGGTAATTTGAGACACCCGGCGGTGTATCTAGAGATAGATGTAACCTACTGTAGCGCACCTTGTTGCGGCGTGTAAAGGCGGTGCGGGTACCGTTTGTAACCGTTTGTGCGTGCTCGTGCACGTGAAGTACCCGGTTGTTGCCACCATCCAGTAGCGGCGTGTAAAGGTACCATAAGGCTGAATGTACCGCCAAGGAAGCATCCTGGGAGGTGCAGCATGGAGAAGGGGGAAAATTGAAAATGAGCAGCATGAGGAGAATGGGGGATATGAGCAACATTACAATAAGAAGAGCGGCACACAATAGAAAGGCGATCACCAAGATAAAGTGCAAAAGTCATCAAATTTTATTTTTACAGAGAAAACACCCACATCTACATGGAATAATAAAACCAATTAAAAGAGAGATGAGCAACATGGGACATATGGGGGGAAGTATAAGCAACATGAGACATGTGAGGGGGAGGATGAGCAACATGGGATATATGGGGGGAGAATTATGATATGAGGAAGATGAGGAGAGGATGAGCAAAATAGGAGATATGGGGGAGGATGAGCAACGTGGGACATGAGAGGGATGGGATGAAGGATGAGTAACATGGGACATATGGGGGCAGGATGAGCAACATGAGACATGGGGGGGGATGAGCAACCTGGGATATATGTTGTGTAGATTGTGCAAAATGGGAAATATAGTGGGAGGATGAGCAACATGGGAAAGATGAGGGGAGGGTAAGCAACATGGGACATATGGGGAGGGATTGTGAGCAACATTGGACATACAGTATGGGGTGGATGAGCAACATTGGACAAAAGGGGGATGTGGGGAGGATGAGCAACATGGGACATATGGGGGAGGATTAGCAACATGGGAAAGATGGGGGAAGGTGAGCAACATTGGACATATGGGGGAGGATGAGAAACATGGGACAAAAGGGAGATGTGGGGAGGATGAGCAGCATGGGACATATGGGGGATGAGCAACATGGGATACATGGGATGAAGGATGAGCAAGGGATATATGAGGGCAAGAGGAGCAACATGAGACATAGGGGTAGGATGAGTAATATGGGACATATGGTGTGGAGGATGAGCACAATGGGACATATGGGGGAGGATAAGCAACATGAGACATATGGGGGAGGATTAGCAACATGGGATATATGCGATGAAGGATGAGCAACATGGGACATATGGGGGCAGGATGAGCAATAGGAGACATAGGGGGAGGATGAGCAACATGGGACATATGGTGTGTAGGATAAGCAAAATGGGACATATAGGGGGAGGATGAGCAACATGGGACATATGGGGGAAGATGCGCAACATGAGAAAGGTGGGGGAGGGTGAGCCACATTGGACATATGGAGGAGGATGAACAACATGTGACTTATAGAGGGATGAATGAGCAACATGGGACATGAGGGGAATGTGGGAGGATGAGCACCATGGGACATATGGGGAAGGATGAGCCACATAAGACATATGGGGGGAGGATGACCAGTAACGGGTATATGGGTGTAGGATGAGCAGCATGGGACATAAAGGGGATGAGGATAAGCATTATGGGACATATGGGAGAAGGATGAGCAGCATGGGACATGAAGGGGATGGTGGGATGAGCAGCATGGGACATGAGGGTGATGGGGGGAGGATGATCAGCATGGGGCATGAAGGGGATGGGGGAAGATGAGCTGCATGGAACATGGGGGGATGGGCAGCATGGAACAAGAGGGGGAGCAGTATGGAGAAGGATTAGGCTGGAAGGGCACAGTATATAGAATGGGGTAGAATGATGGAGGGCACAGTATAGGGAATAGGGTAGCCTGAGTGGGAGCATAGTATAGAGAAGTAACATGTGAGGGACATGGTATGGAGATTGGGTAGCATGGGGGCTCAGTATTGAAGGGGTACCATGTGGGTCTCGGTATGGAGAAGGGGTAGCACGGGGAGTTCTCAGTAAAGAGACTGGGAGGGCTCAGTATGCAGAATGCATAGCAAAAGGGGTCTCACTATACAGTAGGGACAACATTAGGGCGACAGGGTAGAGTAGGTTGTATGGAGTGGAGATCATAATTCATTAAGGGAAGGACAGTTTGGTGGTTTTCATTTATGAATCGGTGGTACAGCGGTCATATTTCACTAGCGGCATTGTCTTGGTAGTACTTTATAGGGGAAAATAATATTGAGACCATATACTATAAGTAAGACAGTGTGGGGTCATTTGTATAGGGAACACAGTAAGGGACAATTATTTATTCAGGGGCACAGCATAGGGCTTACTTAAAGGGATCCAGTCATCTCCAAAAAGCCACCTAAGCTACAAAAACATGTCCCTGCAGCATCCTATGACCATTTTCACACTCCCAGTCTCCTAAATGCTTCCTGTCAAAGTACATAAAAATGTTTTTATATGTCAGTACACCCACGCCGCTCGTTCGGCTTCAAGCATGGCGTGGGTGTACTGACGTCATCCTACCCGTAAATTACGTGATTTGTGTCATTTCATGCCCAGCCAGCGATGTGGAAAGCAGAGAGGGCCTGCCTAGAGCATAAATTAAAGATCACGTCCATTAGGGCGTGATCTTATGACGACCAAGGCACCAAACAAACACGCACTAAGGGCTAATGAATATGGTCCCTACTCATTATCATGGCTAATGAGTGAGTATAAAAACGTTTTTATGTACTTTGACAGGAAGTGTCGACCCCTGGCTTTGGGGTACTCGGGTATCAGGCTCCCGTGGGTTAACTGTGTCACGGGGAGTGGTGGCCGCGCCTGATCCTGTGTCCTGGGCCTATCTTCCAAAAAAGGGGGTTATATTTACAGGGGATTATATACAGTTTGTCGTGACGCTACCTGTAGTTCCTGGTGAGGTGTCACCAGCGCCGCCACAGTCCGCCGGAGGTAGATGGTAGTGTTGCTTAGTTGGAAAAATCCCCTACAGGTAGGGCTGGACCTCCTGGGCTACTTAGGGTGAAGGGGCAGCTTGAATTGTAGCTGTGGCTGGGATGGGGAGTGTTGGAGCAGTCTATGAGGGGCACTGGGAACGAAGAGGAATGACACACGCACACTGCTGAAGTCTCTTTTACCTTTTACTGATGTTACGGCACATAAAGTTGTCCAGGGCACTGACAGGTGACCAGGTTGCACAGTGGGTCCGCACAGCAAGTGGATATAAGGCTTCCTCTGTTCTTTTGTAACGATCGAAGCAAAGCCTGCATGCAGCCAGACTTGCCTCCTGTCTCTTCCTGTCTCTAATGTATGTCTCTCCTCCTGTGTGGTCTCCGGGTTACCCTCTCTGATCACTGCGGTGATGTACTGCCATGTCTGGCTCCGTCTCTTGACCCACAGGGGAACCTGGTGGCTAAAGCCTCCTCGGTGTGACGGGTTTTCTGTGGTCCTGGAGTATCCCACATGTGCGGATCCCCGATGTTCGGTACTTCTTTGGGACGAACACCCTCAAGTTCCTTGCTCCCTTTTGGCTATCTGCTCCTTGCCTTCTGTCCCCACATAGAAGGACCACTCCGGGTCACTGGCTCATGCCTAACCACGGCACCGACCACCAGGACGTCTTCGCAGCTCTCCTAGCGTCTGCACACTCTGACTAACTCCTCCCCCAGCAGCAGTATTTATATGGGATCTTGCCTAAGGTCAGCAAGTTAGGCTCCCCCTACTGTGTCGGGGTGGAGGGTGTTGCATTTAGTAAGTACCTGCCGTGGAAACCCAGCTGTGCATTAGAGAAGTCTGTGGCTACCTGCGTGAGCAGGGCACCACATACCCCCCTAGGTAACTTCAGTACTCCTGGACTGAGCATTTTGTTGTTTTGAGCAAAAAGGAAATAACAATTTTCAACAATATAACAGGTAGCATATCTACAAAGTCTTAAAATATAAACATTTACAAAAAGCACTGAAAAATATTTGAAAAATAGAAAACAGGGAAGTCCGTACGGTGCCAGTCCATTCACCGCAGGCTTTAAAGAGTTTGTGGCTACAATAGTCCAGTAACTGTAGTCCTTTTAAAAAAAATTTAAAGTTCAAAGGGGGAAAAGTTCAAAGAGAAAAGTTCAAAGAGTCTTTACAGTCAATTTTCTGTATTCTCCAGGTAAGAAAAAGGGGAAAGTCTTTCAAAAGTCCACATTTTTAGCAACACATGTCCCTATGGGTGTCTCGGCTTTGGAGACCTGGTACCTCCCCACCCCAGGCACTTTCTGTTCCTAACTTAATGTGCTTGGGGCTAGGCCCAGTTCCTCCACCCTTCTGTACACTACTATTTACATTCTTATTGTACAGTGACTATTTACAGGTTACCTCTTAGTGTGCTCTACCTGATATTTTACTGTGCCGACTCTCCATACCTAGACGGGGGTTGATCTTGTGTGATCTACGCACTGCAGGTGTCACTTATCTTAGGTGAGATGTCTAGTGAAGGGCTTGGTGCAGGCATGTCAGGTAAGCTTCTGTGTTGCCTTAGTCTCACTACAGGGCTAGCAGGTGTACCGATTGCAGCATCCTCAGATTCTCTAGCAATGGGTATTTCTTCCTAATTCCTTTGTACCACTTTATTGGGCTGGTAGAAATTCAGCACTGGCACTATGATGGCTCCGTCTTTTTGCGGCCAATCTTCTGGGAATTCTCCTAAGATGGTAGGGATTACCTTCTTTTTTGGTTCTTTACATGGACTTTGTTCTGAAACTGGTTCTGTTTCTGGAATTGGTTGATTGGAGGGATCTTGGTTTTCCCAACCTGTTGGACACTTTTTGATATGGTCTCTGGATACAGTCTGTGTGGTTTTTCCACCGTCCTTGCTGATAAGGCAGACTTTGCTGTTATCATGTCCAGAGTCTAATAGAATGTAGGGTTCTTGTTCCCACTGATTATCCAACTTGTGTCGAGTTCTTTTACTCTTCAGGACAATACTTCCAGGTGTTATTGGTTCTGCTGGAGCATATTTGTTATAGTCCCTTTCCTGTTTTTCACAGGAATTCTCCAGGTTATCTTCGACACTGGCTTGAACCTTTTTTATTGTTTGAGGGGATGAGTTTTCCAATTGGGAATAGTGTTATCTGCTTCAGGATCTACTACTCCGAGTTCCAAGTCTACGGGTAACTTTCCTGTACGGGCTCTCATCAGGTATGCGGGTGTACAGTTTGTAGAGCTTACTGGAATGTGGTTGTACATGTCAACCAAATCAGGTAGTTTCTCCGGCCATTGGTTTCTTTCTTCTAAGGGTAAGATCTTTAGCATGTCAATGAGGATGTGATTCATCTTCTCACAGAGTCCGTTGGCTTGTGGATGATATGGGGTTGTTGTGATCTTTTTGCTCTCATACATATGGCAGAACTCTTGGAAGATCTCCGCTTTGAAGGCTGATCCTTGATCTGTTAAGACCTGTTCAGGGTATCCCAATGGTCTGCAGATTACATTTTGGAAGGTTCTAGCAGCTGTTGCAGCTGTCAAGTCTTTTACGGGGGCAACCATTAAGAATCTTGAGTAATGGTCTACCATGGTCAACACATAGGTATAGCCGGATCTACTTGGAGTTAGATTCACATAGTCCAAGGCTACTATTTCCAGAGGTTGTTTTGTTACAATTGGATGGAGCTGTGCTTTCTGGCTCTGTAATGGTGGGTTTACACGTTGCGATATCGTTTCGATATCGTATACAACGGCGCGGGAGCGCGCATTTTGTGCCCGGTTTTCCAAGAGTCGGATCGTCAGTGTACATATCCCGATATCGTGGTACAACGTCCCTACGATGTCTACGCCCCCCAACCCAGGACCGACCATTTAGCATGGTAGTGAATGGGGGATGTTGTACTGCGCATTGGAGTTGGATGTTTACACGGAACGATCCGGCTCCAACCGGCATCCTATATCGGGCGGTTGAATAGCACGCTCATTCGACCCCCGATATCGGTTTGCCATCGTTCCTGCATCGTATTGGATGTTCACACCGTACAACGCACGAACTATATCGGGTCCAACGCCCGAACCACGTGACTTTTGGTCGGAGTTGGACGCCGATATCGCAACGTGTAAACCCACCATAAGTCCTTTCTTCTCAGGCTGCAGGATTTACAATTCTTACACCATTTTTCAATAGATGTCTGCATGCCGACCCAAAAGAACCTATCCTTCAGTAGAATCTCTAGCTTCTTCCATCCGAAGTGACCAGTCTGGTTGTGATAGGCGTTCAAGATTACATGGATTTCTGATTTTGGCATGATGATTTGCCAAGCCACCTCGTGAGTTCTTGGGTTGATATACCTCCGACAAAGCTTTCCTTGGTATATGAACAGCTTACTCCGTTCGCTCCACAGATATTTGGCTTCAGATTGGGGATTTTCAGGCAGCTTCGCTGACTCCTGGGTTATCAATTGTTTTATTAGACTGACAGCCGGGTCATTGTCCTGCACCTCTTTCCAACCGAAGTTGGGCAACGGGTTCACCATGCTTGCAGGAGGATCTTGACTGGTTTGCTGGCACTGAGTTACTCTTACTTGATGGAAGGCAGGTAACTCCACTTCTTCCAGCTCGTCTTCATCTACACCCTTATCTGACAGGTGAGGCATTCTGGATAAGGCGTCTACGTTTCCATTCTGGTGCTCAGCCCTATATTTGATGGTGAACTGGTAGTTGGACAATCTGGCCATCCATCTTTGCTCCATGGCTCCCAACTTCCAGGTGGGTCAGCGGATTGTTATCCGTGTAGGCTGTAAATTTGCTAGAGGCCAGATAGTGTTTGAACCTTTCTGTGATGGCCCAGACTAAGGCCAGGAATTCCAGCTTGAAGAAACTATAGTTCTCTGGGTTCCTCTCTGTGTGGCGCAGCTTTCTGCTGGCATAGGCGATTACCCTCTCCTTGCCGTCTTGCTTTTGGGAAAGGATGGCACAGAGTCCCACATTGCTGGCATCCGTGTACAGCAGGAATGGCAGGTTGTAGTCCGGGTAAGCAAGGATTTCTTCTCTTGTCAGGGCTTCTTTCATCATCTGGAACGCTTCCTCTTGTTCCTTACCCCATCTCCACGGAGAATCCTTAGACTTGCCCTTCGTGGGTTGGCCTACTAGGAGGTCTTGCAGGGGAGCAGCCTTCTTGGTGTACTCCTTTATGAACCTCTTGTAGTAGCCCACCAAACCCAGGAATTGAATCCCGTATTTGGCCAGGGCTTCAAACACCTCTCCTAGATGAGTGACATGTTCCTCGTAGGTCTTGGAGTACACAATCACGTCATCCAGTTGGAGCAGTACCGTCTCAAGTTCTTATGTCCCAAGCAACTCTCCATTAATCGCTGGAAGGTTCCAGGTGCATTACATAGTCCAAAGGGCATGCTATTGAATTCACATAGCTTCATAGGTGTTGTGAATGCCGTCTTCTCTCTGTCTTCCTTAACTACGGACACCTACCAACTAGTGAGATCTAAGGTAGAGAAGTAATTGGCAGACTTCAAGGCAGCTAAGGATTCCTCTATGCGAGGTAACGGGTAAGCATCTTTGTGTGTCATGTGGTTTATTTGCCTGTAGTCTACACACATTCTCATGCTTCCATCCTTTTTTCTGACTAGGACTAATGGAGATGCGCAGGGACTACAGCTATCTCGTATAACCCCTGCGTCCTTAATGTCCAGTAGCATTTCATTGGCTTTTTGATAATGTGCAGGTGGAATAGACCTGTACCGCTCCTTGATTGGTGGATGTGTACCTGTGGGGATGTGATGTTGTACCCCTTTTATCCTACCAAAGTCAAGTGGATGCTTATGTAGCGCCCAGGCTTTGGGATACTTGTGCGTCAGGCGGCAAGGGTTAACTTTTCGGTTGTCACGGGGGATGGCGGCCGCGCCTGACTCCGTGTCCTGGGGTATCTTTTGAAAAACAGGTTTTTTAATATACAAGGGATTATTTATAGTTTGTTGTCGTGACGCCACCTGCAGTTTCTGGTGAGTAGCACCAGCGCTGCTACAGTCCGCCGGAGGTTGGTGGTATTGCGGCTGAGATGGTGTAGTCTTCCGCAGGCAGGACTGGAACCTCCAGGGCAGCAATTCCTGTGAAAGAATAAGTCCATGCAAAGGAAGATGCAGCAGAGTCGAGTTCACTTCACTCCGGGTACTTTACTGGAAACTTTAGCAGCATTAGTTAGAGTTCTCAGTGCAGTAAGTTGTTATAATGACAAGTAGCTAACGCGTGACTACAAGCGGATCTCAGGTGGTAGGATGGAACCCTTGGTGTGTGCCTTCTATCCCATCTACTCCTCTCCTGCTTCCCAGTGGTGGTGAAATCTGGTCCCATAAAGCAAACCTGATCTCCTGCTGTCTCTCTCTCCTCGCTCCTGTCGGGTTATCTTCTGCTGGCTGGCCACCGAACCATTAAGCGGTGCCTGGTACCCTCTTTTGGTCGCTTAAGAGCATGGGAGTAATATATACTCCCCAGGTCTTCGGATTTTCTGTGGTCCTTGGAGGATCCCACAGGTGCGGGCGCCGGTGCCCGGTAAGCTGCTGTGTTTAGACCTTCTTAAGTCCGTCCTTTCCCCAACTGGCTGTCTGCACCTGGGATCTTTCCTTCCTCCTATTCTCCTGGTCCCTCAGCCGAGAGACCCTCTTTCCAAACCTGGAGGCTAAGACCTGAAGCCCAGCAGGCCTCCGGCAAAAGACCAATGGTCAAAGACCTCCTTGCTCCCCTTGGAAGTGGTTTTGTTCCCTTCCGGGTACCTCCCACTATGTGATCTAGGGTGGGATGCTGGTCTATGGGTCCCACCCACCATCCTAGAATCTGCTTGCAGCTGGAGTATCTGCACCGCTTTTATGGGTGCAGTACCCCTCTGTGATGCCTGCATAGCGAGGCACCACACTTACTAAAGACTTGTTCAAATTCTTGAACTACCCGGTACACACCTTGCTTTTCATACACAGGAGTGGTGTCAGTTCCGACATGGAGCTGCTGGCACCAGTCCTCCAGTCGCCCAGTGGTTCAATCAGGTTTTGCCCCTTTTGTATAGGGTCTGGGTTGCACTGTTTGGATCTCGTTGTTGCTGACTGTGTACAATTTAGCAATGGTTGTATACCTGGGTAATTTAACCTCCTCACTGCCACAATTTAAAATGTGAACAAGTACTCTCCCATTGTGTACGTCCACCACCCCCCTGGGGGAGAATAGTGTAGGTCTGTGCTAAGTGCTGATGGGCTCCACTAATGCTTGATTGTCCTGCCCTCTCAGACACCAAATCATCATTTCACTCATTGGGGTAATCACAATAGGCAACAGGTCTGTCACCCCTGCAGTACCAATTTCGCCACCTTTAATTGTCACCTGTTGATGGTGCAGGATGGCTCTAATCTCACGCTGGAGGACCTTCCTTTGACCAGGTCTGGCAGTGTCTGTGATCTGTTGAAGCAAAGACAAGACTTCCTCCATGCAACTGCTAACAACATTAGTGCCTAGTATTATATAAGGATCATTAGCATTACTGGCTTCTGCTACAACTAAGACCCCCTGGTTCTGCAACTCCACCCTCCCCACTTTTATTGGTACTTCCTTAACCCCATTACAGTAATTGGTTCACCATTGGATGCATTAAGGGTAAAGTCTAGATCAGGCTGTTTCAGTTCTGCATCAAGCCCAATACTTCTTATAAAGGATATAGGAAATGGTGATCACCTGTGACCCAATGTCCAGCAGAGCAGGTGTCGGGATGCCATCCAGTACAATGGACAGAAACAGCCTCTGTCCAATGAAGGTCTTGTACCAGGTGGCTGGGCCCTGTTGATCTATTCCTAAGGTTTGGCCCCGGCCCCCAGGGACTGCCCGTTTAAAGGACAGCTCCTGGCGAGGTGACCCGTGCAGTTACAGCGGCGGCAAATGGGCTCTCCAGTGGAGCTGTAGCGGTTGGTGATTCTTCCTCGGTATGCTGTGGCTTGCCTCCCTCTCATCCAGGGGACATCCTCCGGACTGTCAGCAAGTTGAATCAGCGGCTGATGTTTGGGCTGGGGTCTTGGCTTTGGCTGTTGGCTTTTCTGTAACTGAATAGCGTCCATTAGCTTAGTGATGTTTTTGTTCATTTGGCGCATCTCAGCTCGCAGTGAATCATATTTGTCAGGCTGAGCACTTTGTACATTGGGCGTGTCTGTAGACACCGATAATGGTTTTGAAGTAGCCTGCACCTCACCACTGCACCACCATTTAAGAGCAGCTTCATGGGTCTCTACTGGCTTTAACCGTTTGATGGCCATCTCCTTCAGGGTGTTGAAGTCAGCTTCAGGATTGCTCAATGACCACCAACGTACAGTCTTACTGTCCTCGGGGGATAGCAGTCCCCGAGTGAATTGTTCAATGAGGAGCTTGTTTTCATCGGGTACACTGGTGGGGCTGACATGTGTAAGGGCACGCAATGCTCCTTCTAGACGCCCGGCATAAGCTCTTATATCATCTCCCGCCCTCTGGTAGCAGTGATGGAAGCGTATCTGTATATCGGCCTCGTTGCACTCCTCGAAAGTAGCTCTCAGTTTATTGAATATAGCAGAGGCTGATCTGCGTTCAACAGCAGACCAGGATGCACTTTCTTTCTCTGCTGCGCCAGTTAACTGTCCGAGTACCACAGCAGCACGTTGTTGGCCGGTCATCGCATACATATCCAGGATGCTATTGATTTTTCGTTCAAACTCATTCAATATATTATGGCGTCTGTCATACTGGGGCATCCACTTGGCCCCCGGGATGTATGGGAGTGACATTGGCATTATTGGGACGAGTGCACCCGGTGCGCCGGTGGTGCTGGCAATGCTACCGGAGGCAGCCATAAGTCCTTCGGTGTAATTTCTAGGATCAACGTACGCGCCTTCGTCGTCACTGGAGGAGGCCGACATGTTAGAGGCCCCCCTAGTGAATTACAGCCAGTTCTTGAAGGGTTAAACAGTTTCGGACTTTCCGGACTAAGCCGCGGTGCTCGGGAATGCTTGGCTGAGTGAGGGGTTGGCTTCAGTTTCGCGCTCTACAGGCTGGCACGCCCCCTTTCTTCCCGCTCTTCGGCGCAGTAATGGCGGCGTAGTTTAAACAGTTACTCAATACAGTCAATAACACGGCACACAGTACCCGGTAACACCAGGCATGGGATCCTGTTCGTGACCGCCAGAAAAAGATATGTCGAGCCCAGGCTCTGGGGTACTCGGGAATCAGGCTCCCAGGGGTTAACTGTGTCACGGGGAGTTGTGGCCGTGCCTGATCCCGTGTTCTGACTAGAAGAAGATTCTTCTTCTAGTAAGTATATATATTTTCATGCTAGCACCCCCACTAGAGGTGTGCGCCCATCTTATATATTATATGATCCCGTGTTCTTTGCCTATCTTCCAAAAAAGGGGGTTATATTTACAGGGGATTATATACAGTTTGTCGGGACGCCACCTGTCGTTCCTGGTGAGGTGCCACCAGCACCGCCACAGTCCGCAAGAGGTAAATGGAAGTGCGGCTTAATTGGAAAAGTCCCCTACAGGTAGGGCTGGACCTCCGGGGCAGCATAGGGTGAAGGGGCAGCTTGTATTGGAGCTGTGGCTGGGATGGGGAGTGTTGAAGCAGTCTATGAGGGGCACCTGGAACGAAGGGGAATGACACACGCACACTGCTGAAGTCTTTTTTACCTTTTACTGATGTTACGGCACGTAAAGTTGTCCAGGGCATTGACAGGTGACCAGGTTGCACAGAGGGTCCCCACAGCAAGTCGGTATAAGGCCTCCTCTGTTCTTTTGTAGTGATCAAAGCATAGCCTGCATGGAGCCTTACTTGTCTCCTCTCTCTACCTGTCTATAATGTCTGTCTCTCTTCCTGCGCGGTCTCCAGGTTACTCTCTCTGATCACTGCGGTGATGCACTGCCGTGTCTGGCTCCCTCTCTTGACCCACAGGGGAACCGGGTGGCTGAAGCCTCCTTTGTGTGACCAAGTTTTCTGTGGTCCTGCAGTATCCCACAGGTGCGGATCTCCGATGTCCGGTACTTCTTTGGGACGAACTCCCTCATGTTCCTCGCTCCCTTTTGGCTAGCTGCTCCTTGCCTTCTGTCCCCACTTTGGTTTGTGGGACGTAGAAGGGCCACTCCGGGTCACTGGCTCGGGTCTAACTGCGGCACTGACCACCAGGACATCTTCTCAGCTCTCCTAGCATCTGCACACTCTGACTAACTCCTCCCCCAGCAGCAGTATTTATAGGGGATCTTGCCTAAGGTCAGCAAGTTGGGCTCCCCCTACAGTACCGGGGTGGAAGGTGTTGCATGTAGTTGATACCTGCCGTGGAAACCCAGCTGTGCATTAGTGTAGTCTGTGGCAGGGCGCCACAGAAGCATTTAGGAGACTAAAGGAGTGTGAGAATGGTCATAGAATGCTGCAGGGACATGTTTTTTGTAGCTTAGGTGGCTTTTTGGAGGTGACAGGATCCCTTTAAGGTGGTTACTTTTTAGTTAGATTATTACAATGACACTGTTTTGGTATGTGCTGCAGAAGACCAGACAAGAGATGCAGGACAATGTGTTGGAAAGACTGATGATATTTTAAAGTCCTTTACCCCCAAAATGGCTGTTAATCTGCATAAACATCTATATAGGTAACTTACTGTTCTGGTGATGTACTGACGTTGGTTCTGGTGATGTATTACTGTATTGATGGTAGTTCTGGTGATGTAATACTGTATTGACAGGTTCTAGTGATGTATTATTGTATTGACAGTGGTTTTGATGGGTGTCCTAGTGATGTGTTACTGTATTGACAGTAGTTCTGGTGATGTACTGATGGGGGTCTGGTGATGTATTACTGTATTGACAGTGGTTCTGGGGATGTACTGATGGGGGTTCAGGTGATATATTACTATATTGACAGTGGTTCTAGTAATGTATTGCAGTATTGACAGTGGTTCCAGTAATGTACTGATGGGGGTTCTGGTGATGTATTATTGCATTGATGGTGGTTCTTGTGATGTAATCATGTGGATATTGTAATCTTTAATGTAACAGAATTGATCCTAAAATATTATAGGGTAAGTGTGCAGGACTAGACAGCTGAATGTCAGCCAAACAATAAGATGACTAAAGCCCAAGAACATTATAGATAGCTGTATAATCACTTGGCCATCAGCGATCTTCCTCAGCTCTCCCATATACAGGAGTACTCATTTGGCCAAGTGTTCCTGTATTCTCTATTGAAGCTCCTGCTAGATATTTCTTGCAGCGGTTTATCACTTAGAGAAGAAAAGGTTCCACAGTCTGTAATAAGACATGATGGATCCCTATTTCCCTCAACCAATCATCAGTTAGAACCCACACACACACTGTCCTCACAACCTGTGCAACAAGAAAACCAAACAACAATATGTCTAGTTCAAGGTGGTAAAGTGCTTATTTATTGATAAAACCAGAACGAGGGGGGAACACAAACCAACAGGGTAAGCAGCCAAGTTGGCAAGCTGGAACCCAATGAGAATACTTATAAATAATTGCATGAAAAATTACAGGGCAGTATTTGAGACATATACTGTACATTACAAAGGCAACAATATACAATTGTATTCAAGTTGTAAACCTCTGCACAGAGTACATGGCGTCCATCAAATTATATATCAAAATGACTGGTGCATGCATATATGTACATATATAACCTCAATACTTCACAGTCCAACCGATGCATGGAAAATTCAAGTATTATATAGTGTATACAGAGAGGTAGTGTATAATGACCTATACAGAATGGTAGATACCCAAGCTGGCAGGCATTCACATGTCAAAAGCTTCTCCACCGAGTATGTTAACACAGTGTTACCTATATAATGTAGGGCTCAAAAGTCGAGTGCTGCTGACCCCTACGACCGTATCGGCTAGTTCTTTCCTCAGGGGGCATCTTACTGGGGTGAAGTGGTTGCATTAAAAAGACTGGCCAGCCAGTAGGATCTCAGTGCAGACGTGCACTGTCGTGTCACCACCATCCTGGAAGCAGGGAGGCGGGGATGCTGAAGCGTCATCGCCGTCCCGATCACTTGAGAAATCACATGACCGGAACTGATGAGTAAGACGTGGCGACGCCCCCAGCCTCCTCGAAACCATGGAAGATTGTGTAAGAGGACCCTATGGGAATCAGTTTAAACACCTGATCATTACTGCACTTGATGTTACACTTATCTTATTCCAATATCTAAAGATCCTTAATTCATAACTGTTTTGCCCTTGTCTTCTATATTTGATGCTATTTTTTACTTATACCATATATTTATCATATATACTGTTTACACTGCTATTGATGCTTTACACAGTGCTACACTTATATTTGCACATTATATCACACTATCATTTTAATCTAAAGGTTCATGATGTGTTATTGTATCTATTTCACTGTTGAATTGTGCCCATTACACTCAACTTTGATCACTCTAGCTATATTTGTAAGTGTGGATTGGTTGCTAAGAAACCTTCCTTGCTGGGCTGCTTGCTGTCTCCTCCCCTCCCTCTCTGGGTGTGCACTCCTTCTGTGTGATACTTCCGGGCCCTCCTCCTTCCATTCACATGACCATGGCTGGGAGCGGCGTCATTGGGGATGCCGCTTCCGGTTTGCATTCCACAGACCAGAAGTAGGTGCCGTCATGTGATCGGGTGCGTTAGTATGGTCGCAGCGCCGATAATGAAGAGGGAGGAAGTGGAACACAGCTTTATCCACTATTCCTATTATGATTCCCTTATAAAAAGCCGCAATATTTGGCCATACACTATCACACTAAACCCCTGAAGAAGTCCCACGTACGAAACGCATTGGGGACTAGGGGTGGACACAAGTGTGACCTGATATTAACATCTGAATAGGTATGTAGTTTAACCCTATTAATTACCAGTTGTGGGAATCGGGCCACTTGGTTTGTTTTGGACCTTAGATACTGTAGTTACTTTGGGGACTGTTTATTTGTGACCTTCCCTATCTGTGAATAGGTGGTGTTATATATGCCATCTGCAGAGTCTGCAGTCATTATTGAGCACGCACCATTCAATCTGGTTCGGTATATGGGTATGTCATGCAATAGTCCCCATACTGTTGTGTATTAGTACCGTATCTGATCCATGAGATGATTATGGGTCCTTTTCCCATTACAACCTTATAGGACTGCCTAATAGGATGATAGCTCATGCAGTCACATTTTGGTGGCTAACAACTACAGTAGGTTCATCTGTTGCTTTTTATGTACTTTTGAGATAGATGTTTATGATTCCAATAGTCAGGTTATAATACCCTTGATATTTGTTGATAATTGGAAATTTTCCTTTTTCTGGTTATTGATCCTGTGGAATAAGCTAAACATCCTTGTTTGGTACATCCTCACTGATGAATGTATGTTCCCACTATTATTGTGATGTATGTTTGCATATAACTATGTATGAAGTGGGAACCTTGACATGGATTAGTAAATAGGGTGATATTACCTGCTGGAAATTGCTTTGTCACACTGTGTTCCCCTATAGTGAGCTGTGAGGCACCTGTCTCTGCTGAAATCCTAAAGAATCCCACTAAGCCAAATTATTTTCTCTATATGTTTTCTTGTCATTTTTTTTATTATTTGTATGGATAATCTGTGTGTAAAGTACCAAATAAAATTTGTATATTTTTAGCCATCTATCTGTGTCTCGGGACTTTTTGATATCTACTGCCAAAGGAAAGAAACACATTTAATATGAAGTATCAATGCAGGAATGAGACACACGTGCCAAACCTGTCACAAGTTGAGGTTGAAGTAAAATTTCACTTTTATTCCAAAAATTACAAAAAATGCCATTGCATCTGTTGGTCAGACCAGTCCATGATGGTATTAGGTAAAAAATATTCCAACTCGTTTTGGCTAGATATAAGCATTAAACATTTTCATGGTTTTCAAAGAACACCAAAAAATGGGACTACTCTATTTGACAGTAATTCAAGTAGATAATTGCCACACTTTTAATATTTTGGACACTTTGGCACAGACAAAGAAAAATGTGACCTTACAAAAGATGGATGGCAGAAGACCCACTGGTTTTTAAAGGACACCAAAAAGTGGGACTACTCTATTTGTAAGTATTTCAAGTAGATTTCTAGCATGCTGTTAATACTTTGAATTTTTGGCACAAGCTAAGCAAAATATGAGCCCATAAATGATGGGTGGCAGAAAGTCCAGTTGTTTTTAAATGGCACCAGAAAATGGAACAGCTCTACTTGACAGTATTTCAAATAGATCACTAGCATACTGTTAATATTTTGAACTTTTGGGCACACGCCAAGCTAAATGTGACTTCATAAATTATGGATGGCAGAAGGTTTAGTGGTTTTTAAAGGACACAAAAAAATGGGACTACTCTAATTATACAATGTGCAATTTGTAGTAAACATTTAGCTCTAAAAAGAGCTGTTAGTCTAACATTCAGGTGCTGGAACGCTATTCTGCTTTCTCTCTCCTTGCTCCAAAAACTCTCTACACACTTTACTCAACTAATAGAGACTAGACATAGCTATTAAAATAGCTTTTGGTCTAACATGTAGATACTGGAATACTACTCTGCTTTCTCTCTTCCTGCTCCAAGAAGTCTCTCTACACTATTCTCAGCTAGTAGAGACTTGATGTAGTTCTTAAAAGAGCTGTTGGTCTATATGCAGGTACTGGAATGCTTCTCTGCTTTTGTCTGTCCCTGCTCCAAAACCCCCCTACAATATTGTCAGCTAGTAAAGACTAAAAGTAACTCTAAAAAGAGCTGTTGTGTGATATTTACATGGCAGAAACACTCTCCTTAGAGGCTGCACTCTCTGTCCCTACCCTCACACTATGCTCTTTCTGGATGCAATGTATGCAGGATGGCAGTGGCAGGGCTTATACAGATCTTATCAGGGGCGGACCGTCACCCCCGGGGGCCCTGGTGCAGGAGAGGACCGGGGGGAGCGGGGCTACTGGCCGTCAGCGCGGCTGAGGGGGGGGGGGCTGCTGGGAGCCACAGGGAGCCATAGGCGCGATGCTCTCCTACCTGGGAGCCGCGCAGAAGTATTCTAGGGGCCGGAGGAGCAGAGGAGAGGAGGGGCAGGATCAGGCAAGGGAAGCAGGAAGCTCTCTGCTTCCCTTGCCTGACCCTCCTCTCCTCTGGCGGCGGCTTGCGGGGGTCGGCTGGGGGCCCCCCTCCAGGCTTGAAGGGGCCCCCAGCCGGTCGGGGCCCTGGTGCAGCTGCACCAGCTGCACCAGTGTAGTTCTGCCCCTGGATCTTATACAATGTGGGGCCAGCCAATCACAGTAGTGCCACAATGAAGATGACTACAGCATTACTGTAATTGGCAAAAAAGCCCAGCATATTCAGAGGCTGAAACTCAGGTGGGACACTCGATTCTCACTAGGCAAATACACAAATACTTGGTGGATACAGAGGAGCCCGAATACCACAATATCTATGCGAGTACCGAATAGTGCCGAGTAGATTTGCTCATCACTAGTTAATATCCAATATCTATAGTTATAAGTGAGCCTCCCTAAGTACATATATTAATAGAGGGGAATATAATATTTCCTAATATGTTCTATCTAGAGCATTATCAAACTTGCCTCAAATTTTGCACAAAAAAATCTCCACAGAAACTTAATTTTTTGCTATTTTCTTTGGTGTAGGATTTAACACAGTCTAACAGTGATCGCGTAGTTTCCCACTCCCATCAGCAGCATCATGACATTATAACGGGGAGCTGATGGGTTGTCTTGACAGCCTTGGGTCAGCTTATGACTAGTGATGGGCAAACCTGACGATGATCAGGATTGGCAGATCCGGACAGACTTTTTTACAGGTGGCTGTAAAAAGAAACAATAGAGTAATTAAGCATCACCTTATACTTTCCGGATCTGTGAGCTTGTACTTCCGGGGCCGCTCACTAATTTCCTGATTATTCATTGCAGTGCATGGACACAACCCATACATTCTAGCATCTACCATGGTAGGTGCTAGAATGTACAGGATGCTTCCAGGTTACTGCACTGGCTCCAATAGAAAGTCAAGGATGCCCACTCTCTGTGATAGCCGGTGTGAAAGAAAGTATGTTTGGTTTCTATGTACTTAGACTAAACTGGAGAATCATATTGCCAGGTCAGTCGTACCATGTGAATTAAAGATAACTATAGAAAGAAAAGAAAGTGCAATAGGCTCTAATCACACAAACACATTCGTGTAGTAAGGCTAGTGTCAGACCTGCGTCTGCCACTAGCCTGGCAGATGCGCTGCAAACTTTGCAGGCTGAGCACAGAGCGTTACCAGCAGGTGACGCTATGCGCCGCCTGTCTATTGATCCCTATGGAAACCCAATGTTTACTGCAGCAACCAACTCTACACAAATCTCCAGGATATGCACTTTTGAAGCGCGCACAGGAAATCGCTGCAACTAGCATTTCCTGTGCGCCCTGCAAAAGCGCATATCTGGGGATTCGCTGTGGAGCCGGTTGCTGCGGTAATCATCGGGTTTATAGACAGGAGGCATTAACTGGTAACGCTATGCACTCAGCCTGCAACTTTCTACATTTACAGCGCATCCGCCAGGCTAGGGGCAGACGCAGGTCTGACCCTAGCCTAAAGGTGTATATGCTCACCTGGATCGGTTGTGTAAGGCTAGGGTCACACTTGGGTTGTGGCATCCGCTTGAAGGATGCATTTTTTGTCCTTGCGTTTACATGACATATGTGCATTTATGTTGCTTAAATTAACGGATGCATTAACGCATAGTACATGGCGTGGTTTTTTTGCGGCCGCACCTGCTGCAAGTGCCGATACCGCACTTGCCGCACCTGCCGCAAGCCCGCATAGACATTCTATGGGGCTTGCCGCAACTGTGCCGCAAGTGTCGCGGTTATGCGGTAATCGCGGCAGATGCGGTTTTTTCACCGCATCTGCCGCGATTTAAAAAAAACGCTGATGTGAAAGGGGCCTTAGGCTGGCTTCACATTACGGGTCAGATCCGATACGAGAATGTCAGGGTGAACCTGACAGCCCCGGATCGTATCAGCACCCAAAACCAGAGGGCTAATATGCCCTCCGGTCCGGTGTGCATCCGCACGCAGCTGCCGCCACTGATGAATCAGGACTGCGGCTGGCAGGGAGCTAGCCGTGGTCCTGAAACAACAACGGTGTGCAGCCGCAGGACTCCGGTTCCCGGATCCTCCCGGATCGGGGCAATCCGGCCCCATAGGCTCCCATGTTAGGGAGCACCGGATTGCCTTGGATCCGGGAGGATCCGGGCGAATCCAGGGCAATCCGGGACAATCCGGGAATTGCCAATTAGAGGAGATATTCTCCTACTGGACACAAAAAAGCTGCAAACAGTGTTTTTGTGTCCGTGGGAGAATACTGAATTCTCCTGGATTGTCCCGGACAGATAGAAACTGGATGGCAGAGAGCTGCCATCCAGCTTCTATCCGGCCCCATAGGCTACTATACGGCCAAAAACCGGTCCGGGGCTGTCCGGTTTACATGGACAGCTACGGATCGGAACCATCCCTCAATGTGAAGCCAGCCTTATTAATATTATTAAAATGGTCTTCAAAAGTTAATGTGATTTCACTTTCGCTGTATGTCTTGAAGCTTTTAACTAAGGTATAGCACATTCAAATTGCAACTGTTAATTTATTTGGCATATGAAATTGATATAATTTTTAATTAAAAAATTTGATTCTAAAACAACATTGTGCACGCTAATGGTTTCATTTGCTAAGACTTCATTTATTCATTTTGGAGCTTTTTCTCAATAGTAATTGAAAATAAAAATGCTGTTCCTCTGGGTTTTAAGAAGAATTCCACTTTGTCAAGGTGATAGTATTTCTCCAATTAGTTCTTATTATTTTTAATAAACTGATCAACCCAAATACAACTGTTTGTAATTGGCTAATTAATTCTGTAAATTACAATTTAGTTTATATACTAAGACTGTAAGCTCTATTCTAATTTTTACGCTAAAACATAAACAGTATTCTAAGCTCTATTCTATATAAAAATAAATATACATTTACCATGCTATGTTAAAAAGAACCTTTAAAAATTGTTTGGTGGTAATTTATGTATAGAAATAGGATTTTCAAATCTGTATCTAAGATACTTTAGAAAAAATCATGAAGATACAAAGCACACAGTTGCATACTGTTGCATGTTTAACTTGTATGATTGTGTATCCCAAACTGACTTAGGGTAGGTTCACATATCGTTTTTGATTTGTGTTACAAAGGATCAGTCGTAAAGCAGCAAATAGGCAAGCGTTTGAACTATGCGGTTTTTCAATGCACATGAAAATGCGGACTGCATCGTTTTCATGTGTGTTTAGAAAGATGCATACTTTAAAATGCATGCCTATTTTGACATGCGTTAGTATGTGTTTGTTCAATGCAGGTCTGTGGATGCATTAACGCATCCGTTACATTGGGATATTGCTGCTTTACATCGGATCTGTTGTAATGCAAAGCAAGAACAAAGTGAGAACCTACCCTTACTTGTAGAGATGAGCGAACACCTGAGTGTTTGAATTCGGTTTGGTTTGCCGAATGCAGGGGGTTCACCGAATTGTTCGCCGAAACTTTTGAACCCCATTGAAATCAATGGCAGGCAACTTGAAACATATTGAAAACACTTTCAAAGGTTTACCAAAGCTACAAAATACAGCTGAAACATCACATACACACAGAGATTCATCTTACTAGTCTCCCGCTGCTTGCTTGCCTCCGGGTCAGCTCTCCCTCTCACTTACTACTGGTCCCTATCATGAAGCTTTATGCATATTAACTTCACTGACCAGCAACAGTCAATTGCAGATGCTCATGCTCTGTGAGCAGGTCTGTGGTTGCCTGTTGCAATCAGACTGCATTTCAACAATTTGGATGGTGTTTGTGCTTGGATGTACTCCATCTTTATTACTCCTTCATACCCATCCGTGATCCTCTGTGGTCTCTTCATGATTGGAGGCTAAGGTGAATGTATTAATCTCTTTGTTTAAATATATCTGTATATGATATAAAGGATCGACGCTGTGCGGAGATAACCCCTTTTCCTTTTCCTTCTATCACTTCTATGAAAAATTAATACTCCGAAATGACACAGGGAAAAAGTATTGTGCAAGCTTACTGAAATTTATTTAACCTCTTATTTAACCTCTTCATAATTCAGCAATTTTTTTTTTTTTAGCTCTTTTGTTTTCTTCTCCCTTTCTCCCAAGAGCTATAATTTGTTTTTATTTTCCTGTCTATATATCCACCTCTTTTGAGGTTCACACCAATAGGCTATTCCATCCCCTCCCCCTCAGAGTAGCAGTGGTATACCGCCCTCCAGGGTCACTCACCAACTTTCTCGATCATTTTTCCATGTGGCTGCCAAACTTCATGACCTCAGAATTTCCAATCCTCATTCTGAGAGGCAGCAAATCACTACAATGACACTCTCAGAAGCACCCTGGACCAAGTAGCACCCCTCACTCTCAAAACCTCTAAATACAGAACAAAACAGCCTTGACTCACATCACAAACTCGATTCCTCCAGCGATACTCTATGAGGTCTGAATGCCTATGGAGGAAAACTCGCTCACCAGAAGACTTTATCCATTATAAATTCATGCTAAAGACCTACAACTCTGCCCTTCACCTCGCCAAACAGACCTACTTCACCATCCTGATCTCCTTAATATCCATTAATCAAAAAAAAACTCTTTGACACCTTTCATCCTCTCCTCAGTCCTGAAGTGCAGGCCGACCTCTGTGCTGATGATCTAGCCTCTTACTTTATGGAGAAATAAGACAATATCTGCCAGGAAATCAGCTCCCAGCCTCCAAGCGCTGACACCCCCGTTCTTCCCCTCATCTCTGGCTCACTTTCCAGATTTGACCCAGTTACAGAAGAAGTCGCCAGGCTCCTCTCTTCCTCTTGTCCTCCTACATGCACCACAGACCCCATTCCCTCACACCTACTCCAGTCCCTCTCTCCGGTCGTCACCATTCACCCAACCAAAATCTTTAATCTCTCCCTCTTTTCTGGCATATTTCCCTCCTCCTTCAAACACTCTATCATTTCTCCATTATTAAAGAAAACCTCTCTTGACCCATCCTGCACTAATAACTAAAGACCAATCTCCAATCTCCCCTTCATCTCTAAACTCTTGGAGCGCCTGGTCTACACTCGCCTCTCCTGTTACCTCTCCACTCACTCTTTTCTAGATCCATTACAGTCTGGCTTCCGCCCCCTTCACACTACAGAAACTGCCCTCATCAAAGTGGCCAATGACCTTCTGACGGCAAAACATAATGGTGACCACTCTCTGCTTATTCTTCTTGACCTCTCTGCAGATTTTGACACTGTTGACCACAATCTCCTCCTCTCTATGCTGCACTCCATTGGCATAAAGAGCACCACTCTCTCCTGGCTCTCTTCCTATCTTTCTGATCGTTCTTTCAGTGTATCTTTTGCTGGCTCCACTTCTTCAACTCTTCCTCTCACTATTGGGGTCCCTCAGGGTTCAGTCATTGGACCTCTTCTCTTCTCTCTCTATCCAGGTTCAATTGGACACACCATCAGTAGATTTGGCTTCCAGTATCATCTCTATGCTGATGACACACAGTTATACACTTCACCCCTGTGGTTTTAAAGAACACCAATGACTGTCTAGCTGCAGTTTCCAACAACATGTCTGCTCTCTATTTTTAACTCAACCTTTCCAAAATTGAACTTCTGTGTAATCTTCTTGCGACCCTGTTGGCTATTTGCCATGAAACGCTTGATTGTTCTGTGATCACACTTCAAACGTTTGGCAATTTTAAGACTGCTGTATCCCTCTGCAAGACATCTCACAATTTTGGACTTTTCAGAGCCCGTCAAATCTCTCTTCTTACCCATTTTGCCAAAGGAAAGGCATTTGCCTAATAATTAAGCACACCTTATATAGGGTGTTGATGTCATTACACCACATCCCTCCTCATTACAGAGATGCACATCATCTGATTTACTTAATTTGTAGTTGGCTCTCAATACTATACAGCTTGGAGTAGGACAACATGTATAAAAAGTATCATGTATCAAAATACTCATTTGCCTAATAATTCTGCAAACAGACATGGTGGTGGAGTTGGCTTACTCCTGTCCCCACAATGTACTTTCCAGGTCATCCCCCCAGCTCCATCACTTTCATTCCCCTCTTTTGAGGTCCATACAATTAGGCTCTTCCATCCCCTCCTCCTTAGAGTATCGGTGGTATACGGCCCCCTCGGTCACCCACCCAATTCCTCGACCATTTCTCCGCATGGCTGCCGCATTTCATGTCCTCAGACTTACCAACCCTTATTCTGGGAGACTTCAACATCCCCACAAACAGCCCTATCTCCTCATCTGCATTTCAGCTCTTATCTCTAACCACATCTCTTGGCCTCTCTCAGCTCTCAACCTCGATGACACACAAGGATGGTAACACCCTTGACCTGATCTTTGTCCGGCTCTGCTCAACCTCCTCCTTAGATAATTCAGAACTTCCCCTCTCTGACCACAACATTCTCTCCTTCACACTCACTAACCCTCGCCCACCCAGCACATTCCTACATATCACAGATTCAGAAATCTACAGGCCATAAACCCTCACACATTCACAGACTCTCTACACTCATCACTGTCCCCAATCTCCTCATTCTCATGTCCTGATCTAATGAAGAAAGGATAGAGTATATGGTAAGCGCTAGGGAATAATTACAGCTCCACGGCCAGTAGTAAATTACCTTTAGGCTTTAATAAAAATGTGTACACCACGCGGGTCCATTAACCACAATGCATATCAACGCAGTATGCGTCTTTCTCAAGTGAATCTCAGGACCCAATTAAAACATTTATATACTTTCAATCTTGTTCATGATTGGGGGAAGACAAATCATAACAAAGCTTAGACTAAAACCCGTCCTAGACTAGTGGGACGGATTACAAGGATACAAATTTATACAAAATTAAAAAACCTACCATTACTTACTAAAATCAAGTAAATAAAACCACTATGTATAATAAAACTATATTTGCACCCACGAGTATATACATTTATGTATGTACTAGCTGTGAGCCCGATGCAAATGCATCGGGTGTCTAGAATATTTTAAAAAATTTTTTAAGATTTTCGACTCGCAATGCAGCGCGATTGCGGTAATCCTTATGGGGATTACCGCAACCACGCCGCAAGTACTCGCACTCAGCCAGCGAGTCGCAATGCGGCGCGATTGCGGTAATCCTTATGGAAGCGGGCATTGCGATTCGCTGGCCGAAAATAGAACCAGAGGCTCGGCCACAAAGCTAGCGATTTCCCGCTGAGGCTAGCGACTCGCTACCTGAGCGGGAAATCGCTAGCTTTGTGGCCGAGCCTCTGGTTCTATTTTCGGCCAGCGACTCGCAATGGCCGCTTCGCGGCCATTGCTCGCACTAAAGCTAGCGACTCGCAATGGCCTCGCGGCCATTGCTCGCGCAGCTGACGCCTCGCATTGGCCGCTACGCGGCCAATGCTTCGCCGTGATGACGTCACAATAGTGACATATCCACGGCACGTTTTCGGGGTCCGACACGAAAATGCCTACGGCAATTATATAGTAGATATATAACTTTATATTCTATTCTTTCCTTAAAATAGTCCTAGCTAATTGTAACATTCACTTTTCCCTTTTCCCTGCAAACACAAACTAACCTCGATCCAGTGCCGTCGTCCCTCCTCCCCTCCGGACCGCCCCCAGGCTCAATGAAATGGTATTCATGTGCCTAATGAGCGGCACCAGAAGTGAGAGGAACCTTCGGCGTCCGATCGAGGCAACTTGCACCTGAAGAACATCTCCAGAATTCGCCCCTTTCTCACCTTGGAAACCACAAAAGCACTCACTGTGGCCCTGATTCACTCCCGCCTTCACTATTGTAATTCTCTCTTAGTTGGCCTCCCCCGCACTAGACTGTCCGCTCTCCAGTCCATCCTTAATGCAGCAGCCAGGATTACCTATCTAGCTAATCATTACTCAGACGCTTCTGCTCTATGCCAGTCATTACACTGGCTGCCTATTCACTATAGAATCCATTTCAAACTGCTTGTTTTCACCCACAAAGCTCTTCACAGTGCAGCACCCCCATACATCTCCTCCCTCATCTCTGTCTATCACCCCACCCGTTCTCTTCACTCTGGTAGTGACTTTAGACTCACTTCTGCATTAATCCGAACCTCCCACTCCCGGCTCCAAGACTTCTCCTGAGCCGCACCAATTCTTTGGAATACTCTACCCCAAGAAATTAGGTGTATCCACAACTTGGATAGTTTTAGGTGATCCCTAAAAACACATCTTTTTAGAGCGGCCTATCTTAATCCCTAGTCAGTCATCTAGACATAGCCTATCCGCTCCGTCTCAAGTGGATCACATATAATGGGTTGTGGCCACTTATTCTGCTATCTGTCCCCCATCTCCTCAAGTTGACTATACTATCATTGTTAGATTATAAGCTCTTATGAGCTGGGTTGCCATTTTTTGCTCTAATTATTGCATTATGTTATGCTTTGTATTGTATTGTTTTTGGCACTGTATTGTGTTTTCTAATTGTTTCTTATGATTGTTTAAATGTGAACTTTGTATTGTGAAGCGCTGCGGAATATGTTGGCGCTATATAAATAAAAATTATTATTATTATTATTATTATATGAGGACTTGTTTCTTTGTAGAACAAGTGGTACTGTTCATTTTCCCATATAGTGTACTAAAGAATAGAAACAAAATTCCAAGTGAGCTGAAATTGCAAAAAAAGGCAATTTGGCAACAGTTTTTTATTTACTATATTCTTTATATGGCAAAACAACCACAGTATGATTCTCCATGGCAGTTAAAGAATGTAAATAACAAACATTTATAGTTTTCCTTCAGTTTAAGTAGTGAAAAAAAATTTAGAAGGTTATAAAAAAAGTTTGCTTCTGGTGCCAGATCGCAGACAACATTGACGCGTGTGACGGCCCCATAACATTCTCATTTGTTAGGATCTGGGGCTAGGTTTTGGCTTATGATGTGTGCCCTAACCAGATGTTTTTACTGATACTATTTATAGCTAGATGCAATGTTTTGCATTTTAGTGCAATGTTTTGGCTGCAAAAAAGAAAAAACAATTCTTACGTTTTTAATTGTTTTCCTTACACCATTCACAGATCATATTATTTAGTTTATATTTTAATAGATCAGACATTTTTGCATGCAGCAATGCCAAATATATCATTTTTATAATTCTCGGTAGATAATTTGCCACCATTGACAATTCAAAATATTCCAAAAATCCTGACTATAGCAATAAAATGTATGAGGAAAGAGTACCACTTAAATGAATTAAAAAAGATTTACAATCTTTATTTATATTATTTATTTATATAGCGCCATTAGTTCCTTGGCGCTTTACAAGTATAAGTCAAAGTAAACATTAAATACTACAAATTACAATATATGTCTCAAGTGAAAAGATAGCCAAGTATAGAAAAATTTCGAATAGTTAAATATATCACTTATAATAGAGTGCGAAAAAGCTTTAGTTAATAAAAAAAGTGATACAGTACTGATAGCCTAAATAGCATACGTATAGACGTATCAATATGAGCAACAACCGGAGAAACAATTGGAGTTTTTTGTGCAAAAAAATTCTTTATTAAATTCCAAATAAGTAGCAAAAATATAGAAATCATGTCACAAAAGACAGGAAACATAAGGAATGACAGAAAAATGACAATACCATTACAAGACAACAACTACAAAGATTACATACATAGGAGCTGAATGATAGCAATGAACCTCATTAGGGATGGGCGAATCTACTCGCTAGGACTCGTTACTCGGCGAGTAGTAAGGGACTCGCAGGACTCGGTACTCTGCGAGTTTCCCAGTGATTACTCGCACGAGTCCAATGCAAATCAATATCAATCCTAGTTTTGTCAGAAACGCTGACAAAACTAGGATTGCCTTTGTTTGCATTAGACTCGGCTACTGTGCCAGTGATAGCAGGGAAACTCGCAAAGTAACTGCTGTTTATTTGCGAGCCAAGTCCAGCTGTCTGCTCTGTGCAGCTCCAGGGTCCTAGAGCCCGCCTGCTCACAGAGATGATGTAGCAGTGCTACATTCCTTGTGTACAGACATGAATGTCTGTGCACAGAGATGATGTAGCAGTGCTGAGATTGTTCTCAGTCTGCTCATTCCCTGTGCATAGACATCTATATCTATGCACAGGGGATGTAGCAGAGAGGACATCGCGTTTTGGACTACGTCGGACGGAAGAGGATTTTTTTAATTAAAGATGGAGTCCCTAATGGCTTTTTTTTTTATTTCAAATAAAAAATTTTCTCTGTGTTGTGTTTTTTTAACCCTTTATTGGAGATTCTTAGTGGCTGGGTCAAACGTGGCCTGACATTAAGAATCTCGGGCTTAATACCAGCTTGTATAACAAAGCTGGTATTAACCCCTTTATTACCCAGCGTGCTACCGCCACCAGGGCCGCTGGAAGAGCGGGGTTCAGCACCAGAGGATGGCGCTTCAATGAACGCGCCATCTTCTGGGGCGGCTGCGGACTGCAATTTGCAGCGGGGGGTGCCCAGAAAGCTTGGGCCTCCCTGCACTGCGGATTCCAGCCCCCATAGAAATTGCGCGGAGCCCCACGCATTTTTTTTTTATTATTTCATGAATTTCAGAGTCAGAGTCTCAGAGTCAGAGTCTCAGAGTCAGAGTCAGAGTCAGAATCTCAGAATTTCATGAAATAATTTAAAAAAAATGCGTGGGGCTCCGCGCAATTTCTATGTCTAGCCAGGTACAGCTAAGCAGCTGGGGGCTGGAATCCGCAGCGCAGGGATGCCAAAGCTTTCTGGGCACCCCCCGCTGCAAATTGCAGCCCGCAGCCGCCCCAGAAGATGGCGCGTTCATTGAAGCGCCATCCTCTGGCGCTGAACCCCGCTCTTCCAGCAGCCCTGGTAGCGGTGGCACGCTGGGTAATAAAGAGGTTAGGGCCAGCTTTGTATTATCAGCTGGCCCTAAGCCCGAAATTTATGGCGGTCACGCCAATATTAGACATGACCGCCATGAATTTCTATTAAATTGTTTTAAAAAAAACACAACACAAAGAAAATATTTTATTAGAAATAAAAAAAAAAGCCATTAGGGACTCCATCTTTAATTAAAAAAATCCTCTTCCGTCCGACGCAGTCCAAAACGCGATGTCCTTTCTGCTACATCATCTCTGTGCACAGACATTCATGTCTGTACACAAGGAATGAGCAGACTGAGAACAATCTCAGCTCTGCTACATCAGGCAGCAGGCGGGCTCTAGGACCCTGGAGCTGGCAGCCAGCACACTGAGCAGACAGGACTCTTATCTGTGCGAGTTTCCCAGCGATTACTTACAAACTAAACGAGTCCAATGCAAATAAATGACAAAACTAGGATTGCTTCAGGCTGAAGCTTCCGATACACATCTGTGATTTGTAAATCTCACACTACTCGCTATTACTCGCTTCCCCATTCATTAACATTGGACTCGCTAGACTCGCAACGAGTAGCGAGTCCTGTGCTCGGACTCGCTAGAGTCAAGCGATTCCGAGTAATTTAGGATTCGCCCATCACTAAACCTCATATATCTAAGCGGCAGAGAAGGAATAAAAATACAAAAAGACACAAAATAAGTATATACAGAAACAAGTGGTTAAGTGAAGCTATACAAGTAATAATCACAGTGAGAAGTCTCTTTTTTACAGAGCTCACAGGTTCTATTGAATGAAAAGAAAAGAATAGTATAAAAAGCTATATGTATGCACCACAATGAGCCTGCCGGGACCCTATATATCTATATGGTAGAGATGGAAAAATACAAAAAAGACACAAATTAAATATATATATGGAAATCTGTGGCTAATTGAAATTATACTATCACAGCGAGAAATCTCTTTTTTGCAGATCACAGATTCCAATTGGTAGGAAGAAAAAACATAAGTAAAATAGAAGTTTGAACATATAAAGAACTTACAAAAAGCTAGGACTTATACTTATAAAATAAACACTGACCCGATCAAATTATATCTGATATTTAAGATAGAGGTCAGAAAAGTAATGTATATGTGCAAATAGAATTATATATGGATACATACCCATTTAAAACCGGATCAGGTTTGAAAGATGGAGGTTAGCTCCTAGGACAAAACCACATATAAGACACATGGCCCTCCAACGCACAATTCGCTATCGACTATTTAAAAGCTTCATCAGGGAGGATGAATAGAAAGTACACAGCCCATAAGATGGTAGGTATTTATAACCCTACTTTTAATTAATGTAATCCCTTCCAGTTGATGATCACAAGGACTGTGGTTAGCGGCGCATGCGTGGTCATTGCCTGGCTGTCCGGAAGTCTCCCCGGAAATCCCAGCAGTAATACACACAGGCTTGAGAGTCAGGGATGTTTCTATGAATCCTCAACATGCGCTTTGGATGCTGGGCAAGATTAAAAGGGCGGCGGTGCCGACCGTGCATGCACACAGCGGTACTCTTGAAAAGCATCAGACTATGGGGTTTGAATAAGGATCAATAGCCCATTATTCTTTATGCATTAACGCCTACATGATGACTCCTAAGACGTAAGGCTAGCAAATAATTCAGGCATCATTGGTGATTCCTCAAATATGTAAGAAACAACAACACAGAAGGTATGAAGCGATCCGATTTGAGCTTTGTGATCTACAAAAAATGAGACTTCTCGCTGTGATAGTATAATTTCAGTTAGCCACAGACTTCCATTTATATTTAATTTGTGTGTTTTTTGTATTTCTCCATCTTTACTATACAGTATAGCTTTGCAGGGTCTTAGGTCCCGACTGGTTCATTGTGGTACATACATATAGTTTTTTTCTAATCATTTTTTTTTTTCCTTCAATAAAACCTGTGACCTCTGTGAAAGAAAGAGACTTCTCGCTGTGATTATAACTTGAATATTTCACTCAGCCACGGGTTTTTATATATGCTTATTTTGTGTCTTTTTTGTATTTTTATTTCACCTTTGCTTCTTAGATATATAAGATCCATTGTTGTCATCTAGCTCCTATGTTTGTAATCGTTGTACTTGTTCTCTTATAATGGTATTGTCATTTTTCTATCTCATTCCTTATAGGTGCATCACAATGAATTAGAATATCATGAAAAAGTTAATTTATTTCAGTAATTCAATGCAAAAATTGAGATGCATATAGGTCTGTGAACTTGCTATCTACCTTATGGAGAGGAGTTTTCCTGCAACCATAAGAAGACAGTTAAAGTAAGGAGATTTGCAGCCACATCCCTCCTCTAGGAAATATGCAAATTTGCACTTCAGTAAGGAAGTGGAATAACTCCAGCGCCACCTTTAAGTAGCTCCTCAAAGTCATAGGTCACTTTCTAACAAGCTTTTCAATATGACTAGGGGATTTGTGCCAGATCAGAACCCCAAACTACAGACGCTGTGTTTCGGGGTGATTGCCCCTCATCAGTGTAGTGTGTGGGATATTCTGATCTGGCTGTGTGAATGGGCTAAGACCAGGTCTGAGAACTTGATATCGACGGGGCAGTTACCCTGAAACGCAGCATCTGTAGTTTGGGGTTCTGATCTGGCACAAATCCCCTAGTTGTATTACAAAGCTTGTTAGAAAGCGACTATGACTTTGAGGAGCTACTTAAAGGTGGCACTGGAGTTCTTCCACTTCCTTACTGAAGTGCAAATTTGTATATTATATAGAGTCATTACAAACAGAAGGATGTATTTCAAGTGTTTATTTCTGTTAATGTTTATGATTATTGCTTACAGCCAATGAAAACCCAAAGGTAATTTTTTTCAGAAAATTAAAGTAGTGAGGATGAAGGGTTAAAAACTGTGCTACCATATTCCACGAGACATCAAATATTTTACCTCTCAGACCATTCATCCTCCTTTACATTTCTACTTTAATTTTCTGAGATAATGATGTTTGGATTTTCATTGGTTGTAAGCCATAATCATCAACATTAACATAAATAAACACTTGAAATAGATCACTCAGTTTTGTAATAACTCTATATAATATATGTGTTTCACTGTTTGTATTGAATTACTGAAATAAATTAACTTTTTGATGATATTCTAATTTATTGAGAGGCACTAGTATTTATTTATTTGGTTACCAAAATAAAGAAACCCCAAATCAATTATTTAGAGGTGACATGGTATAAAACCATCTACAGCCTAAGGCTAGGGCGACACTAGCGTTGTGGCCTCTATCTTGGTGGATCCATTAAAAAGCAGGATTCCGGCAGCATTAGCACAGCATTACTGTAGTGTAACGCTGCACTAACTCTGCCAGTAGAATCCTACGGATGACGGGACCTAAAGAGCATTCAAACCCCGGCATGTAAGTGCTGGAGTTTGAAATCTCACGCTATATTGTAGCGCACAGGAAAAAGTGACTTTCCGCATTTTCCTGTGCGCTACGAAATAGCGCGAGATTTATAACTCTGTCACTTACATGTCGGCGTTTGAATGTGCTCGGGAGTCCATCACCCATAGGATTCTATTGGTAGTGTTAACGCAGCCTTACACTACGGTAACGCTGTGCTAAGCTGCCGGACTCCTGCTTTTTGATGGATGCCCCATGACGGAGGCCACAATGTTAGTGTGGCCCTTACCTAATTCTTGGATCACCAAAGAACAAATGAATATATTTAAAAATATTTTTAAAATATTTAAATATTTAAAATATTAAATATTTAAAAAAAATGGCACATACCTATGATATCAGCTGCATATATTTGGCTTCCTTTTTTCCCCAGCATGTATTTGGCACACTTACTTCATCAAGGGGACAAGACTGACCCTAGTCTATCCTGATTTATGAGTGACAGCCGCATAGAAATACATAAAGCTGACACACTCAGGTCAGATGATCCTGGGCCAGTGCAGGCAATGGGATGCGATTCTTGCACGAATCATGTTTTTTTTTTATTTACTATATTTGACATATGGTAAAGCTGACCTAGCAGTATGATTCCCCGGGTCATTAGGAGTATGTATTTGCCAAACATGGAGAACCATAAGGTTTTTTTTTTCTGAATCTGGGGCTGAGTGATATTTTATTTTTTGCACCCTAAGCTTACATTTTAAATGTTATCACTTTTGGGTAGGTGATGTTTTGATTGTCTCTTATTGCAATGTTGCAACTGCCGAAAAAAATCGTAGTTCTGGAATTTTACTATTTTTATCATTACACTGCTTTTTGATTGTATCAATTTTATTTTAGATTTTGATAGATCAGACATTTATGATCACAGCGATACCAAACAGGTGTATTTTTCATATTAGTCATTCCATTTTTAATGGTGCAAAATAGGGTAATTTGAATTGTTGTGGATGTTTTTTATTTTCTTCATATTTTTTTAATTCTATTTTTTATTGGATTTACCAATCCCCCTTAGGGGACTCAAAGTTTTGATCATCCGATCACTTGTGCTGTACATAGTAGGGCATCAGGAGCGTTCTGTACAGCAGAAATGAGGACTTCCTATGAACACCGACTCGCAATATGCATTCACAGGAAGTTCATTATGACAGACACAGGGGGTGATCAGCTGACCCCCAACCGTTAACCCATCGGTGCCCCATGATGCAGATGGGAGGAGGAATAACTCACTCCCTGCCAGTGTGTGTTAAATTAACTGTTTAAAATGGTTATCTGATTATCTGGTTAACAGCTGAGGGTCGATCTCCAAATAAATAATACACTATTTTTGACAATTAAAATCTTTCCCTTATAGTTCTTCTGAGGCTGGCTTCACACTGCGGGTGTGATCCGATCCGTGGCTGTCAGGGTGAACCTGACAACCCCGGACCGGATCAGCACACAGAACCGGAGGGCTAATATGCCTTCCGGTCCGGTGTGCAGCCGCATGCAGCTGACGCTGCCGATGAATCAGGACCACGGCTCGCAGGGAGCTAGCCGCGGTCCTGAAACAACAGCGGCGTGCAGCTGCAGGTGTCCGGTTCCCGGATCCTCCCGGACCGGGGCAATTCAACCCCATAGGGTCCCATGTTAGGGAGCGCTGGATTACCCCGGATCCGGGAGGATCCAGACGAATCCGGGAGAAGGCAATTAGGGGAGATTTTTCTCCTCGGAGACAAAAAAAAAAGCAACGTTTTTGTGTCCATGAGAGAAATCTGAATACTCACGGATTGTCCCGGAGAGATGGAAACCGGATGGCAGAAAGCTGCCATCCGGCTCCATCTGGCCCCATAGGACACTATGGGGTCAAAATCCGGTCTGGGGCTGTCAGGGTGAACCTGACAGCCACGGATCAGATCACACCCGCAGTGTGAAGCCGGCCTCAGGGTTCACTCACATTTTCATATAGCATTGAATGATTCTCTTATGCAATAGAATCAGCTGCTATATGTAAATGATGCTCAATTCAAACTCTGCTGCGAGTATGAAGCGATTGTCATTTATTGTGCTCTGATTCTCTCACAGAATCGAATTACAGGTTGGGGATCTTAATTTCTCCATCTTCTCCATTGTTGTTGTCTATCAGATTGCACTCGGTTGTCATATGAGTTTCATTGTTCATTATTCATTGTCTTGCACATACCCAATGACGTGAATGGTTGTTCACTGTCTGATATACGCTGCTAATCACAGCATGCTTGTGATTTGTTTTTCATGCTTTCAATTACATAAGAAAAAAATGCTAGTCGGCACTGCTTCATACATTTTTGTAAGTGCTATGTGATGATATATCAGATAGCACTCTTCCGAGTTATACGCCAGTGTCATTGAACCCTAAGGCTGTGCGTCTACAATCAGTAGGCACTGCATGTTGGATGCAGTGCCTCTGGGCTTGTGGGAACCTGTGGGTGCATGCTGGGGTACCACAGCCTCCCTTTGATCACAATCTGTGGTGGGTGCAGGGCAACATCTCCTTGCTATCACCCGATGGTTACCTCTTTCGACTCCGCAGTATGAAATTAACATGCAGCGGAGATGTGGACGTGCGGCAACCTGCACCCCAGCTGAAAACATGCTGCGGTCTGGAGAAGCATAGTGGGCATGGGATTTCTTGAAACCTCACCCACTATGCTGGTACTGTATATCGCAGCATTTTGGACACAGTGGCAATACACTGCGTCCAAAATACTGCAAGTCTGGATTGTGAGTATGTACCATAACATGTAACTCAATGTGGTCATCTGTGGTAAATCCCATCTATGCTAATGAACCACCATTCAATTGTATTAGATGCAGCAAAAGAGATGTATTCAGCGGAATGCTCCATCTGTTGTTCAGAATGATACTTGACATCCTCCTCTAACCTCTTTCATTTATTCAACATTTACATCCACAGGATCATTTTCGTTGCATATCTCTCACTGATCATAACCTACTCTCGGTACACTAGACATGGTTGCACACAAAAAAACCTCATAAGATTATCTGCCTTTAAAATACTGGTCTAGCTAATTTATCGCCATTGACCATGGCACTAAGGAATTCACTCAGATCACTTGATTTTCCCATTTTAATATGGAATTGCTCTGAAACTGATTAATAGAAAATTTGCTTACTTCATTCTATTTGCAAAACTACTGCACAAATGACATGTCTGTTCTGATTTTTCTTTCATCATACCTTAAAAAAAGCAAATTCAAAAACTTTATTCTATTATATCTGCAATAGCAATATTTCATTTTTTTGGAGAAATCTTTACCATAAAAGTCTGAAATCAATCATTTTTTCTTATAGGATTATACCAGCTGTTTCAGAAACCAGCCAAACTTAGTTGTGTCTGTGAAGTTGATCTGTTGATCTTTTATGGGCTTAAACAGAAAATATTAATTTATTTACTTATTGTTATCTTTGATGTTTGTTCTACTGAGCTGCACTACTGTAGCCAGCACACCTAAAGATTGAGTTTATATGGCTTTTACTTTAGCATATCTACAGTTCATTATGCTATATCACATATGAAAATTTACAAATGTAAAAACTATTAGTTGAAAACTGGCATTAAGTAATAACAGCAATCCAATCACTCAAAACCAGGCACTCTGTTGTTGTTTTGTTCTATGCTTTGAGCAGCCAGCAATCAGCAAATGTCTCCTACATTTTGGCTGCATTTATAGATAATGGAGCCAAGTCACAGCAAATCCAACAGATGCATACCCAGAATTATTTATGATTAGATTTGGAGTAAAAAAAAAAGGCTGTTCAAAATTTTTACAAGTAACTTATTATATAATTTTTCACACATAATATGGAAGTGAAAGCAGTACCGTACTTATAATCTTAGAAACATTTGTTAACCTTTACTTCCTTCTGCAGCCATTGCAAAGCATTCACAGAAAATATGTTGAAGGAATTAAATGCAATACAATGGCTTGAAAACATTTTCAAACCCTGTGACTTGTCCAGTTTTTTGTAAATTTTCAATGATTTTTAAATATTTTAAAAATATAACAATGAAAATTATGGGCATTTCTATTTAGCCCCAGTAGACTGATACCCCCAAAAGATAATCTAAGTGACCATATGCTTCCTGTAGTAACCCAATTTCTAAATTGAGTCCACATGAGTAGTTTCTTCTCAGTAAAACTTCAGCTGTTCTGTTGAGAACATTAGAGATCAAACAGCATTATAAAAAAAACAAGGAACACATTAGTCAGGTCAAGGATAAAGTTATGTAGAAGATTAAAGCAGGGCTAGGTTATAAAAAACATAGCCCAAACTCTGAACATCTCACAGAGCACTGTTCAATCAATCATCCAAAAATGGAAGGAGTATAGAACTGCAAATCTAACAAAACATGGCCATCCACCTAAACTGACATTCCAAGCAAGTAGAGAACTAATAAGAGAAGCAGCCTGAGGATCCCCTGAAGTAGAAGATGTCAGCACTAAGGAAGAAGGAGGCAGGCACAGCAACCACAAGAGCAATGGTTGTGTGCAGCTTGCTGGTGTCACAACTGTCTGTGATATGGCCTTTGATAGCTGCTCCATGATTAGTGCTGATCCTGAGGTATTACAGCGTAATGGGCCTTATGGTGCAGGAAAACTCAGCCAAGTTACACTGCAGGCTGACATTGCTAAGGGTGTGTGCCCACATAGTGGTTTAGTGTCGGTTTAGCAGCGAAAACCGCCGGCGGTTTAGCATAGGTTTTATTTAAGTTTATGTAAATCCTTAGCAGCTTTAGGACTTACAAGTAGTGATGGGCGAATCCTAAATTACTCGGAATCGCTTGACTCTAGCGAGTCCGAGCACAGGACTCGCTACTCGTTGCGAGTCTAGCGAGTCCAATGTTAATGAATGGTGAAGCAAGTAATAGCGAGTAGTGTGAGATTTACAAATCGCAGATGTGTCTCGGAAGCTTCAGCCTGAAGCAATCCTAGTTTTGTCATTGATTTGCATTGGACTCGTTTACTTTGTAAGTAATCGCTGACTCGCACAGATAAGATCCTGTCTCCTCTGTACAGGCTGCCAACTCCAGGGTCCTAGAGCCCGCCTGCTGCCTGATGTAGCAGTGCTGAGATTGTTCTCAGTCTGCTCATTCCCTGTGTACAGACATGAATGTCTGTGCACAGAGATGATGTAGCAGAGCTGAGATTGTTCTCAGTCTGCTCATTCCCTGTGTACAGACATGAATGTCTGTGCACAGAGATGATGTAGCAGAGCTGAGATTGTTCTCAGTCTGCTTATTCCCTGTGCATAGACATCTATATTTATGCACAGGGGATGTAGCAGAGAGGACATCGCGTTTTGGACTGCGTCGGACGGAAGAGGATTTTTTTAATTAAAGATGGAGTCCCTAATGGCTTTTTTTTTTATTTCTAATAAAAAATTTTCCTTGTGTTGTGTTTTTTTTAAAACAATTTAATAGAAATTCATGGCGGTCATGTCTAATATTGGCGTGACCGCCATAAATTTCGGGCTTAGGGCCAGCTGATAATACAAAGCTGGCCCTAACCTCTTTATTACCCAGCGTGCCACCGCCACCAGGGCCGCTGGAAGAGCGGGGTTCAGCGCCAGAGGATGGCGCTTCAATGAACGCGCCATCTTCTGGGGCGGCTGCGGGCTGCAATTTGCAGCGGGGGGTGCCCAGAAAGCTTGGGCATCCCTGCGCTGCGGATTCCAGCCCCCAGCTGCTTAGCTGTACCTGGCTAGACATAGAAATTGCGCGGAGCCCCACGCATTTTTTTTTAATTATTTCATGAAATTCTGTGATTCTGACTCTGAGACTCTGACTCTGAGACTCTGACTCTGAAATTCATGAAATAATTAAAAAAAAATGCGTGGGGCTCCGCGCAATTTCTATGTCTAGCCAGGTACAGCTAAGCAGCTGGGGGCTGGAATCCGCAGCGCAGGGATGCCCAAGCTTTCTGGGCACCCCCCGCTGCAAATTGCAGCCCGCAGCCGCCCCAGAAGATGGCGCGTTCATTGAAGCGCCATCCTCTGGCGCTGAACCCGCTCTTCCAGCGGCCCTGGTAGCGGTGGCACGCTGGGTAATAAAGAGGTTAGGGCCAGCTTTGTATTATCAGCTGGCCCTAAGCCCGAAATTTATGGCGGTCACGCCAATATTAGACATGACCACCATGAATTTCTATTAAATTGTTTTAAAAAAAAACAACACAAGGAAAATTTTTTATTAGAAATAAAAAAAAAAGCCATTAGGGACTCCATCTTTAATTAAAAAAATCCTCTTCCGTCCGACGCAGTCCAAAACGCGATGTCCTCTCTGCTACATCCCCTGTGCATAAATATAGATGTCTATGCACAGGGAATAAGCAGACTGAGAACAATCTCAGCTCTGCTACATCATCTCTGTGCACAGACATTCATGTCTGTACACAGGGAATGAGCAGACTGAGAACAATCTCAGCTCTGCTACATCATCTCTGTGCACAGACATTCATGTCTGTACACAGGGAATGAGCAGACTTAGAACAATCTCAGCACTGCTACATCATCTCTGTGCACAGACATTCATGTCTGTACACAGGGAATGAGCAGACTGAGAACAATCTCAGCTCTGCTACATCATCTCTGTGCACGGACATTCATGTCTGTACACAGGGAATGAGCAGACTGAGAACAATCTCAGCACTGCTACATCATCTCTGTGCACGGACATTCATGTCTGTTCACAGGGAATGAGCAGACTGAGAACAATCTCAGCACTGCTACATCATCTCTGTGCACAGACATTCATGTCTGTACACAGGGAATGAGCAGACTGAGAACAATCTCAGCTCTGCTACATCATCTCTGTGCACAGACATTCATGTCTGTACACAGGGAATGAGCAGACTGAGAACAATCTCAGCACTGCTACATAATGTCTGTGAGCAGGCGGGCTCTAGGACCCTGGAGCTGCACAGAGAAGACAGCTGGACTCGGCTCGCAAAGAAACAGCAGTTATCTGCGAGTTTCCCTGCTATCACTGGCACAGTAGCCAGTGATTACTCGCGAGTCTAATGCAAACAATGGCAATCGTAGTTTTGTCAGCGTTTCTGACAAAACTAGGATTGATATTGATTTGCATTAGACTCGCGAGTAATCACTGGGAAACTCGCAGAGTACCGAGTCCTGCGAGTCCCTTACTACTCGCCGAGTAACGAGTCCTAGCGAGTAGATTCGCCCATCCCTACTTACAAGTAACCCTATGTAATTTAGAAAACGCTGTGCACACATAGTGGGTTTATGTGAGCGGATCCGCCAGCGGTTGAGCGGTTTCCTAGCGGTTTATCAGCATACAACATGTCAATTCTTCTCAGCGGTTTTTGAGCGTTTCCATGGACAAAATCCTCCATAGAAAACCGCCGGAAAAACCGCTGGAAAAACCGACTGTAAAACGCTGTGCACACGCTGAAAAAACCGCTGAGAAACCGCTGGTGACTTCTGAGCTCAGGAGTCTAGGCTCCTTGAATTTTCCAGCGGTTTACTGACGATTTGAACGTCACTAAACCACTATGTGGGCACACACCCTAAGGGTTTCCTTAAAAGTGTAGCAATCATTGGTATGGGAGATGGAGGCAGGCACAGCAACCACAAGAGTGTTGGTTGTGTGCAGCTTGCCAGCATCACGACAGACTGTGACATGTCCAGTGGTAGCTACCCCATGATTAGCACTGATCCAGATGGATCACATATGAATGGAAAAGTGTGTCCCATCAGCCAGGCAGGATGATGGAAACAGAGTACCCATAATCTGTCCGATGACAGGAATGATGTGCCCACCACTTGTCAGGGTGATGAAAAAGTAATACCCATAACTTGTCAGAGTAGTGGTAAAGTGGTACCCACAGTTGGCCCAAAAGATGAGGAAATTGTGCTCACTGTTGGTCCAGGTGATTGTGCTCACTACTTGTAAGGATGATAGGGAGACAGCCCCCATAACCTTTCAAAGTAGTGCAGAAGCTGACCTGCCCAGGGCCATGGTTTACCTAGTTCCGGGCATTGATTCACGGGGGATGTCACTGGTGCCTGTGCCCGATCCCGTGGCCCTGGTGGTCGCTGAAAAGAGTCAATAAAAATAATAAAAATTGTTTGTGACGCCACCTACAGTTCCGGTAAAGTTAGCGGCGCTGCGGGTAAGACCTCTGGGGTGATGTTTGGGCAGCAAGATGGCTCCCCGTAGGTGGAGGGGGATCCCCGGGGCAGTTGTGGTGTATGGGAATTGCAGGACAGTCTATGGAGGAAGCAGGATCAGAGGCCGCAATAACAGTCACACACACGGTTGATGTTTCCGTACCTTTTACTGATGATACAGGTATAGTCCAGGGTACAGTCTCTGATGATACAGGTCCGGGTGGTCTGGTTACAGTTCAGGATCTCCACACCCGGCAAGTTATGAGGCCTCCCTGCTGTGCTGCGTGTGTTTTGGTCCCAGGCTGCCTGAAGCTAGGCCCTGTCAGTACTGGACGAAGTGTCGCTCGATCCACGCTGCTGCCAAATGAAAACCAGAACCACCTAACCAGGTGAGCAGATTTCGTCATATTTCTACCTGGCCTCCGTATTAAGGAGATAAGTCCCTACTGCGCACTTTGTCTCACATTCTTGAAGCTAAGCCCTGACCCTCTCTGACTGTCCTCACTGTATGGCAGGTGGTGAGAGCTCGGCTGCAGCACACCGCTGTATCCTGTGTGGTCCCTGGCTCTGCTAAGTGGCACTGCCTCAAGTGCTGCTGTGGCCAGGAGATCTGAAGTCTCCCTGGCCTCCGGTCTTTACTGCTGGGCTGATAGATCCTTTGCAGTTACAGACTCCTTTGTCCGGTTTCAGGCACTGTTTCTCCGGGGTGAACCGGTATGGCTCCACTCCCCCTACTACTACTACTCCTTGCCTCCGATCCTTCTTCTAGGGTCCCTCACGCAGGGTAGTAGTGTTCACTGGTTACGGGTTTAGCACAGCTCCGTCACCAGGATGTCATCACAGTCCTCCCTGGAACTGCACTCCCTAACTCTGCCTCCAGGTCTGAATATATAGGGGACCTCGCCTGAACTCGGCTTGTAGAGCTCACCCTTCAGGTCTGGAGTGGAAGGTGTTGTGTGCGGCCGTACCTGATGTGCAGATCCTTCTCTGTCTCAGGTGTATCTGTGGCAACCGAACCCTGGGGTGCCACAAAAGCATTTTCCATAGCTGGCCTAGATAATGGGAAAGTTGTGCACATAATCTATCTGGCTGATGGGAAAGTGGTATCCACTGTCTGTCAGGGAGATGGGAAACCAGTACCCATCACCTGTCAGAATGATGGAAGGGCAGTCCCCACAGCCTGTCAAGATGAGAGACAGTTGTTGCCCATAGTGTGTCAAGGTGATGAGAAAGCTGTAACTGCAGCTGGTTAGAACAATAGGAAAGATGTACCCTTGGCTTGCTTGTATGAGAAAGTGCTACTCACTGCAAGTTAGGGAATTGGGAAACCAGTACTCCTCATCTATCAGAATAGTGGAATGGCAATTCCGACAGCTTGTCCAGATGAGGGAGAGTTTTTGCCCACAGCGTATCAGGTTGATGGGAAAGCTTTGTCCCTGGCCAGTTAGGCCAATCAGAAGCTGCTGTTATCCAGATGGGAGATAGCCAACCTAGTCACTGTCACCACAGACTGGGAATGCAGGCAATGCACAGCCTTCTAGGCTCTCAGCCTGCAGAGGGATATTCAAACCAACTGCTGGGCCAGAACAGGTCTGAAAGGGTTCCTGTAAAGTTTGAGCTTTTGCACCACTTCTGGCTATCTCTAGCCAGTGGTTTTGAACTGTCATGCCAGCAGATTCCAACCTTGAGGTGGTGAGGGGCCTCACAGAGATACCTGTCTTTGAGTCTGAAACAGACTCCTGTGGGATTCAGGAGGGGATGCCGTGAAGTGGGAATGGGAGGCAGTCAATAAACCATCTCCTGTGACCCCTTTAAAAGAGGGAGGTGTTAGGAAAATATGAAAAACATAGTCCAATTTCTCATAGCTGACAGAGTCCATAACCCTTCCCCCTAGTGATTTCTGTTTAGCACACTGACAACTCTCTTTCTCACTTCCCTCTCCCCTTGGCAAAGAGGCCAGGCTTATGACTTGAAGGAATGCTAGCTTTATGGCTTTACAGATAAATACCTTTGGCAGGAAACCCAGTATGCATCCAAAATTCAAAGTCCTTTGTAGTATAGCTAGAAACACTCAAAGGCAGATGTAACACTTCATATTAATAACTGGATTATGAAAATCATATTTTTATTATCTATTCAACATAGCGAATGCAGAGCACCATTTTACTTCACTGAGTGATTACCAGAACAATAGGAAATTACTTTCTGGGCATCAGGAAATTGCAGCTATACCATGTTTGGTCTCTATAAAGGATAATAGCATGAGCAGAAAAGTGACGCTAAAATCTTTTGCCTGTGAGCGTCCAGGTCAGAGATATGAGTGAAAATGAGAAATTGATAAGTTTCAAAGATATGTGTACCTCCCAGAGACTACTCATTTATAAGTTTGGCAGAGTGGGGGTTCTAAATTTTACGCCAGACAGTCCATTTTGCTTCATTCAGATCCACTGAGAGACAGCTAAGAATCTTGGTGGGGGCTTGAATAACATTTCTTCAAAGGAGTCTCCCCTCCCTATCTGAAAGTTCTAACTGTGGCATTGATTTAGGGAGTCTCCTATTTTAAACCATTTTATTTTCACGTAACTGTACTATATTGTACTGTAAATTTTCTATTTCTAATATCTTGTATTTTTGTAAACACTGCCAAATTTTTCGGATTAAATCTATAAAATTTAGTAGTGTTGTTTTTCTTGCTCCTTGACAAACAAACACGACCTTGTGAAGCTTCACGTTGCCAAAACAGATGTCCAATCAGCCTATTAAAGGCATATAATGGTTTAATACTTATTAGGGATTATAATTAGCAGGGGCTATATGCTTTAGCCCTTAGGGCATGTTGTTTTGCAGCCTGAATGATGCAGCCCTCTCTTTGCAGCTGAAGGCAGTGACAGAGAGAGGGAGGACAAAGCCTGCACAAGCAAAGCAGTAAACACAGAGAGAGGCTGGATCCTGGAGCCTGCAAAACATCACGCCGTAAGGGCTAAATAGTATAGCCCCTGCTAAATATAATCCCTAATGAATGAGTATTAAAACGTTTTTATGCACTTTCACAGGATGCTTTTAGGAGACAAAAGAAGTGTGAAATTAGTGATAGAATGCTGCAGGGACATGTTTTGGTAGCTTAGGTGGCGTTTTGGAGGTGACATGATCCCTTTAAGCGATTGGTGGTGCTCGCGGAATTTATGTATCTTTGTTTTGTTGTGGGTTTGTTGGTGATCGGACAGAAGTGTATATATATATTTCGTAGCTGGACCCGATAATATATATACAGTCTGTCTCATCAAGTGCCTCAATATTCTGCATAAATCAGAGCAGCTGTGCTCATTCTTTTATCTTCTGGATAAGGGGGCACCAGAGAACTACAAGTTTGTGACAAATGCAGTAGAAGTCTCTATGGAAGTAGCCAGGGGCCAAGAGGAATCCTAAAGCTCTTTCACCACACCTGTGGCTTTCCCTTGACCCTCTTAGGCCTTGTGCCCAGGGTACATTGTTTTATGATTTTTTTTTATGCAGATTTGGAGAATCTACATCAAAATCTGTATGAGGCCAGCTAAGTCTAGGACAGGTCAGAAGTGCTGTGCCTATGTTGCTTTTTTTTGCCTGCAAATGTGGTTCAGATTTATTTTTTCTACCCCAAAATCTGTGCCATATCTGCAATGGAAAAAATCACATTGGCACAGCACTTCTGAACTCTCGTAGATTGGCCTCAGGATAGACATGCAGACTTTGATGTAGATTCTCAAAATCTGCTTAGAAAGAAGCATCAAACAATGGATCATGGGCACTTTGTGATTCCCTGCTGCATGCTACCCACTGTGCAGCCTGAAACAACCTCAGAGAAGTCATGATGAGGATGTCTGAGGTTCATGAGCAGGCCTACAAGCATGGTCAGTGTGACAGCGGCGCTGAAACTTGCTAAGTTATAGTGTAGGAAGATAATGTCTGTGCCAAAACAGTGGGGCTCCATTGCAAAAGGGAGTGAGCTGTGTTTGGCAGATTTTGGGCCCCTATCATTTTATCTTTCACAATTTTTCACTATCATTCCTGATAGCGCTTCTCATTATCACTTCATTTAACATGTTTGCAACCATAGTCAGTGGTTTGAATGCATGACAACACATTTTTTCTCCTTCGCCTCATTGGGGGACACAGGACCGTGGGTGTTATGCTGCTGTCCACTAGGAGGCGACACTAAGCAGAATCTGCAAAAGAGTAACAGTGGCTCCTCCTCTGCAGCACTGCACCCCTGTAGCAGGAAGTGCTTCTCCAGTTTTTGCTTAGTGTCGAAGGAGGCACACGACCATTTTTACTCTCTATTTTTTCTCATCCTTTTTTTCTTCTAATGAAGAAAAGTGGGTCCGGCGTGGCCCCCGGCATGCTCCTTCCTCGGCCACCCGCTGTTGGGGCGCTGGGTTGAAGTTGAGAATCGTTACCTATGCCGTACGCCTTTCTCGGCCTCCCACTGTTGGGTTGCTGGGTTAAAGTTGAGACAGCCCAGCATAACATCCACCTTCCTCACTCCCTCGGGGTCCTGAGTTGAAGCCAGAGCTGGACTACCTGCCAGATGACGTCCCCCTAATCACCCTCTGGGTGCTTAGGCTGAGGCACCACAGGTATCAGCAGCACATGCTGCATTCTGGGCTGGGACTCTGGATGGATGCCTGCAGAAGCACAGGCTCAGAGACGACCTCCTAATCACCCTATGGGTCCTTAGGCTGTGGCACCACATGTACCAGCAGCACATGCTGCATTCTGGCCTGGGACTCTAGATGGATGCCTGCAGAAGCCCCCTGATCACCCTATGGGTCATTAGGCTGTGGCACCATAGGTACCAGCAGCACTCGCTGCACTCTGGGCTGAGATTCTGCAGCAGTCCCCCTAATCACCTTGTGGGCTATTAGGCTGAGGCACATGGCTGTTTGCAGGAGCGCAGCTTACAAGCGCAGCTGCACTTATCTCCCCAGGATCCCGGTGGGGTCCGGGTACAGCCCCACTCAGCCCTGCACTCCTTCCAAGGACCTGGGACAGAGCCTGCTCCCTTCTCCCTGCACAGCTCCCTCAGCACAGGCAGGGGAAAGAGGTACCCTGCTCCACCTATGCTGCCCCTTCAAAAGCAGGCAGCACGGTACCTGGGGTGGCAGGGATCCATGGCCCCCTCTCTGCCAGACCGGAGGTTCCGGATGGATTCCGGACCTCCGCGCCGACCCCCCCGCCATCCGCGGGTCCGCAATTCACGCTAGGCCACGGCTTCAGGCCCAGCGTGGAAGGCACCGCCTATCCCCGCCCACCGCCCGCCCTCCGGATCGCGTCAAATGATGCGGGGCGGCATCAGAGAGGGGTGGGAAGTTCCTCTGAGCGCTCGTTTTGCGCGCCCATTCAGGTTCCCGCCCCCTCCTTCTTCTCCTGACGCGCCAAATGCAGCCTGGGCGCCATTACACCGGGGGCACAAACACTGTGAGGCAGAATGCCACAACAGTGTAGCAGGCTATGGGAGCATATACAGGTCAACCAGCAGGGATCCTTCCCTGCTGCAGCTCTCTCTGCCCCCCCTCCCCTGGACACCAGTGTGACAGGCTGTAGGGCAGATACAGGGAAGCCAGCAGGGATATATTCCCTGCTGCAGCTTCCTCTCTCCCTGTACACCAGACTGACAGGCTATGGGGCAGATACAGGAAAGCCAGCAGGGATCTAATTCCCTGCTGCAGCTTCCTCTTCCCCTGTATACCATGTGTGACAGGCTGTGCCATGTGTCACAGGCATTTACAGAAAGGACAGGGATTTTCCCTGCTGTTCTCTCTCTCTCATCCCTCTGGCTCCCACAGGAATAGGAGGGCCAGTACAAAAGTGGGCAGACCGACATATTTCTGTCCTGAAATACTCTGTGCTGCTGTGAATACAGTTTTTTTCTGTGAAATTTTCAATTTTATAAACTGCTGCAGCACGGTGCTGCCCTCACTCACATCAATGAGTGTACCGTGCCCTACAAGATCTTAACCAACATACTGGGCTACTGTACAATGTCAGGAAGAAATTAGGTGTCAGACTATTTTCAGTACGCACAGGGAACACGTAATCCACTGAATACCCTATGGATGTATTGTGTTTATTCTGTGTCGTCACAAGGACACAACTTCGCCTATGTTCATACCACATTGGAGGTTTTTACCTCTTATGACTCTCACCCAGCGAGCGGAGTCCCTCTGCCTAGTGCGGTTGACACACTAGGCACAACCGCCAATGGTGCAAGTACCTGTCTGAGCACATAATGTTACATCTAAATACACAGTCATTACGTCTGCAGCTATGTCGCAGTTTCTAGGAAACTTTCATGCAGCAGGATGAGGGCTCCGACGTCTGATGGTTTTCGCAATCCAAATCCCAGACTCGGACTTTTATGCATCTTTGGTAGAACCCTAAATCCACGTTCCATCAAAGGAATCTAAATGTCGATACTTCAACGATTAAACTGTGTCTGACAGGACACAAGACCGTACTTCATGGGGCTCTCAGCACCCCATTTACCATAAGGGAGTTTTGTTGGTTTGGGACTCCATGGCATGTTCGTGCGGTAACCTATCCGAAACAGGGTTCCCCCTAGGGACACAGTTCTGCTGAACAGAACACAACAGCAGGCATCAGTGTCTGCTACCATACCTTGAGGATGCCATTCGCATGGCACCAGACGGTGCCTCGCTCGCAGTCAGCAATCCAGATTCCAACCTTTTGGGAATTCATGTAGCGGATCCTCGTCTAGATCGACACAACCTCGATCAACGCACATTTGGCGATCACAGAAAACCCTCCAAGCTAGGGCTCCCCCTTAATTCAGGGAGTCATTATGCCTGTGCTACACGCAGAGCGTGTTTAAGGGTTCTATGACTGTGCTACACACACAGTGTGGTTTAAAGGTTCTATTCCAATTACCTTGTAGTCCCTAAACAAGAACGTGCACTTCGTCCCGCGCTAGACTGCCTCAGCTAGACAAACTCACCTGGGGCAGATTTTTCCGCACGGACTCCCTCCGCTCCATTATAATTTTTCCATGGAACACGGAGAATGTCTTGCATCCTCAGATATACAGGACGACTACCCGCCTGTTCTCCTTGCAGCCACTTATCATATTTACAATGTGCAAAGACCATTCCTCAGCGTGGCGTTTCCGTACACACTCGTTACAGTCCCCTAAGTGGTCACAAGGTTTGTGTCAGTCATCATGGTTTCCTGCGTTCCAGGGACGTCGTCACTCTTCCATACTTGGTTGATTTCCTCCTCAACGCACGACCTTCAGGGATTGAGAACGCAGCGTCTTTATTGCGGTGAACACATTATTAACACTTGGTTGGCTAGTCATCCTCCACAAGTCTACGCCAGTTTCACTACAGTCTCTAGTATTTTCAGAACCCAGTCCAATACATTCAAAGCACTAGTCAGATGTTTCCAAGACTAGGCATGGGCATTTCAACTAGAAGTCCGCACTCTCCTTCAATGGTCGCCTCAGCCTGTCGGAGCTGACATGACGGTCAGTGACAGCACGGTTGCAGCACTGGTAGTTATTCCTTGACGCAGCTGCTCCTCAGGCCTCCCCAGTTATCTAGGCTCACATCATGAGATAACATTGTACGATCTCGTATCAGGAGGTGTCTTCTTCCAGTACCAGCCATGTAGTATCCCCTGTGGTGGCTCAGCCACTCACTAGTACGCAGGGGAAATAATTTCTTCCACCAAGTTGAAAGATACTATTCACCGACGAAAGTCGGACAGAATGAGGTGCGCTGTACCTACATCTCACTACTCGGTACAATTGGTCCTGATCAGAGTCAACGATGCTCATCAACCTTCGGGAGATTCGGGCGAGGTTCCCAGCACTGAAGATTTTATCCCTTCTTCTGGCGGTTCGCCATTTCAGAAGGCAGTCTGACAATGCCACGGCCGTGGCATATGTCGACTCGCTAGAGCGAATCCCGCAGTTTCCAAGCAATGGAGGAATTTTACCACATTCTTCACTAGGCGGAATTCACAAACTCAGTACTACCGGCTGTTATTCTACCGCTTGTAGATGATTAGGACAGATAGTTTCTCCGTCGCCAAGGGCTTGCCTCAGGATATGTTTGCCATATTTAGATGTCTTTAAACAACTCTGACGTCACCGGAAAACTCTGGAAGTAGCCGTAATAGTGTCACACCTCATTACCAAGGTTCCTAGCTTCATAGCCAGGCTCACGACCCACAGTCATGGATGTTGGAAGTCCTGATCTTGGACTGGACCCACTTCCAACTCCACTACATTTTCCCCAGGCTACCATTATCCTAAGGTAGTGAAAATAATCAAACTGGACTGTCAGCAAATCATCCTTGCGTCCATACACTGGCCCAATCTCGCTTCGTACGCCGATTTCGCAAACCTCATAGCAGACATACCATGCCGCCTACTGAATCGTCCAGACTCTCTCTCTCAAGGCCGTCTTACCATCATAATTCATCGGCTCTAAAATCGGCAACGTGACCCTGGAGGCCCAGGTGTTCACGTAATATTGTCGCAACCTCAATCAGAGCGCGGACACCGCCTTCAGACGAGATATTCCATCAACTTGGAAGATCATTTTCTTTTCTTCTCGTGGTCTTTCACCTTAGCACTGTTCCCTCACAAGGATTTCCAGTTCCATCCAATTGGATCTACAACCAGACCTCAATTATTATCTTTTCTTCAAGGAGTCTGCCGACTTGTTCCTCCCTCTCAGTCTACTAGACCCAGGGGTCCTGACCCTCGTCCTCGCGGCTTTACGCTAACCACATTTTAAGCCATGAGGGAAAAATCCCTTTGTTTTCTCACACAGGGAGTTGTTTCTTTTTTTTTTTTTCTGGATGGCAATTGCCTCTCTCCGCAGAGTCTTTAAATTTGCAGCGTTTTCAGGTAAACCACCTTTTTTGTTTTTTTCTGGTCTCCCAGACAATGTTGTCCTACGTCCGGTTAGTTTTTTCCTCAAGATGGTGGTGTCTTTTGTTGTCCGCCTACCTGAATATATATTTCTGACGGCCTAAGCCTAGCGCCAGTTCATCCGGTCAGAATTGCACTACATTACTAGACCTTGGTCAGAACCCTACGCATATACGCGCCCAGGACAAGTTCCCTTTAGAAACCTCTTTTCCTTCTTCCAGAAGGATAAACACGGCAGGCAGGCCAGGTTCTACAAATACTTGATCAAATGGCTTAAATCCACCATCCATGCTTGTTGCATTGTTACAAAAAAAAAAAAAACAAAAAAAAAAAACAGTGAAACATAAATGAATATCATTTATATTATTAGTACTCTTATTATATTATTAATTTTTAGGTAGCACCATTCATCCATGGTGCTGTATCCTTCCGGCTGTGGGCACAGCGCATTCTACTATGACTGCTGGGGTCTCCTGGGCTACTGAGCTATTAGGCACCAGGAATTACCTCATCAAGTGTGTAAGGCAGCCACGCAGCCAGCATGCACATGCTTGCCAGACGCTTTAGGTTTTCACTCAGTCCTCTGCAAATGCAAGTCTGGGAAACTGTATTCTCCAGGTGGCAGTAGCCCACCTGTAGGTGCATCGTTATTTTTATCATTAGTGATTTTCCATTGCTGTTCCCACCCAGGGACTGCTTTAGGACGTCCCACGGTCCTGTGTCCCCCAATAAGGCGAAGGAGAAAAGGAGAATTGTGTGTACTCACCGTAAATTCCTTTTCTCTTAGCCTCTAATTGGGGGACACAGCACCCACCCTGTTGCCCGTTTCGGGCCGTTGCTAGGTTATCATGTTAATCCTAAGCTGTTATATAGTTGCCTGTTTATTTTACAGGCCTCATTATACTGTTCGGCTACGGGTTTTTTACCTTACTGTTATTATGTAGCTGCCTGTTTATCTAACAGGCCTTTATCCTAACTGTGATTCTTGTCATTCTTCTGTTAATCTCCTACTGCTTTAGCACAAAACTGGAGAAGCACTTCCTGCTACAGGGGTGTAGTGCTGCAGAGGAGGAGCCACTGTTACTCTTTTGCAGATTCTGCTTAGTGTCGCCTCCTAGTGGACAGCAGCATAACACCCACGGTCCTGTGTCCCCCAATTAGAGGCTAAGAGAAAAGGAATTTACAGTGAGTACACAAAATTCTCCTTTTTTCAATCCTCTTTAGTTTTTATTACATAAAATTCATACAAATTACTTTTTCAAATACTGAAATTTCTGTAACGGAATCTATTAGTCACCTATACAGTCCCTGACAAACGTTATGTCGCTTATCCATGTTATGTAAATAAAAGCTTATATTCATCCATTGGTTTTATAATTTACACTTTTGAAAGCTCAAACCCTCCCAAATGTCGTTTAGGTTAAGAAAATAAATTGGCATCAATGCTGAAATATTGATCATTTAATGAACACAGAATGGTCAGATTTTGTCAAGACAAAAGTTTTGTCGCCTGGTCATGTAATGCACCCAGTCCTAGTTTACATCCTCACCTGTGCTCCGTAATTGTTTGGTTAATTAGTGGGTGTGTATAAAAAGAAACCCAGCACCCCAGACCTTCACTTGAACTGCAACTTGAGCTCTGACAACATGTCAAAAATCCACCCTGCCACCAAAGCCTTGATTATCAAGAGGCTGAAGACCAGATCCACTGCAGAAGTGGCTGGCACCTTTAATGTGTCTCAGCGTCAAGTACAAAGAACTAAAAAAAGATTTGAAGAGACTGGAGATGTTTTTGACAAGCCCAGGTCTGGCAGACCTCAAAAGACAACTGCTCAGGAGGAACGTTTGCTGGTTAGGAAATCCAAAGCAAGCCCCTCTTCCACTTCAGCAGAGCTCCAACAGGCCTGGTCACCTGAACTGTTTTTAGGTTTCGGTCTCAAAATGGCCTCTATGGTCGAATCAATACCCAGAAGCCAGCACTAAACATAAGGCAAATAAAAAAACGTGTGGCATTTGCAAAGTCCCACAGCCTGCTAAACAGATGGACACTGGAAAAGTGGCAGAAGGTGGATTTCACTGATGAATCTTCAGTAGAATTACACCACAGCCACCACATATACTGCAGGATTCCTAATGGAGCCCATATGGATGCAAAATACACCCAGAAAACAGTTAAATTTGATGATGGAAAGATCATGGTCTGGGGTTACATTCAGTATGGGGGTGTGCGAAACATTTGCAATTTGCATTTATCAATAGCCTAATATATCAAGACATTAGCTACCTCTCACATTCCAAATCATAAAGGGGTCAAATTCTGCAGCAGGATGGTGCTCTATCTCATACATTCGTCTCTACAACAAAGTTCCTCCAGGCAAAAAAGATCAAGGTGCTCAAGGACTGGCCAGTCCTGTCACCAGACATGAACATCATTGAGCATGTTTGGGTAGGATGAAAGAGGAAGCTTGGAAGACAAAACCAAAGAATCTAGATGAACTCTGAGAGGCATGTAAGACTACATTAGTTGCTATTCCTAATGACTTCATTAATAAATTGTATGAATCATTGTTGAACCGCATGGATGCAGTCCTTCAAGCTCATGGAAGTCACACAAAATATTAACTATGACTCTAATAGCACCACAACTTCATTCACCAATGTTATGCAACATATATTTGTATCTTAAGTTAATTATTTGTTTAAAAATCGTCACATTACTTTCTGTGGGCGACAAAACATTTATCTTGCCAAAATCTGACCATTCTATGTTCATTAAATGATCAATATTTCAGCATTGATGACAATTTGTTTTCTTAACCTAAACCACATTTCAGAGGGTATCAGCTTTAAAAAGAGTAATTTATAAAACCAACGGATGAATTTATCGTCAGGTTATAATCTTTTATTTACATAACATGGATAAGCGACATAACTTTTGTCAGGGACTGTATGAACCACAGCTATACAGGTTATTTTCCTTATCTTCAAAGGATACTTTTATAGAATTATCTTCATTTTTCTTTTTCCTTACTTTTTTTATTCTTCATTTTAATGTCTCTTTTTTTATATATATTCTTTCTCTTTTTTGTCATATACCTTCAAAATAATGAAATTTTTAATGAAGTGTTTCAGTAGTGGCAGTAGAAAAAAATGTGAATTAACTCCCCTTTTTGACTGCTCACACCAGTTTTTGAATCTGAACTGTTTCCCCTCTCCTATTTTATGTTGATCTCGATAAACATCTGTGGTTTTTGTCTGAAGAAGATGCATGTTGGTATGAAACACGTTACAAAATAAAATCACCATGCTTTGAACAATAAGATTTTCGTAATTCATTTTGAAAGTTATTAAATCTTGGCAGCGCGGATTAACCTCTTCTCTGCCCACTACTCCTGTTGGTTGTATCCTTCATGGGGGCTGCTGCAGCCAAGGATTTTCAACACATGCTTATATAGTAGTTGTGAATCACAAAAAACAGTCAAACAAACATGTAAAAATACTCTATTGTAATAAATTCAGTAAAAAGCAAGTGCTGCTGAAAAAGTAAAATAGGGGGTTATTTAGTTGATACATTTTTTGCAAAAAATGTATACTAAGCCGCTCTACCACTTCAAGGTAACCCGTATCAGAGTAGTCCCTATCTGATGTATTTAAAACATGACCATGTGTATTGGTACTTAAAATGAGCAGGATCCAGACAGGTCCAATGTCTGACTTGGACTGACTGCAGAAAACAGCTTTTTATATGCAGGGCTCAAAAGGGAGGGTGGGAGTACTGTAGTTATAGTACTACCCTAGGTGAGCAAATTTGTTCTCTTCTATGTTACCCTATTTATACTCGAGTAAGATCCTATTACACAGGTCTTTAGTCTGCTTCATCAGGGGGGAGCAAAAGTTTTTGGTTTCCAAGGTGCTTACACTGTTATGGCCCCTTTACACGCAGCTACAGGTAACAGGTTTTCCACAGGTAACTTACTGTCTGCAGTGAAATCATGGAGACATGGTTCTATCTTGTTGCTGTGTACAAATGGAATATGTCTCCATGATTTCACTGCAGCCAATAAGTTACCTGTGGAAAACCTGTTACCTGTAGCTGCGTGTAAAGGGGCCATTATAGGTATGTGTAATATAACCATATGTTTATGCTGAACCTAGGCACTTAGTTCTACCTTTGTATGGGCTGTGCAATATAAACTTGATGTAAAGCACTCTAAGACTTTTACCCTGTTGATTTTTTTCAGTTTTTCTGTATGTACTATGAATGTATATTTGAAAAAGAAGCAGCTTTCACATTGTATATTACACATGATAATGAACAAAATCTCAGTTGTGGAGAGGTACCATTGTTAGCCACTCAGCCCATCAATATACCCTGTATGTAGAATACTGATTTTCATTCTGTCAGTCATTCTGTCTGTACCACCCTCTAATTATTTATGATGTATTGCTATTATGCACTTAATAAAATGTATTTTCATGCTTTCAACTCTATGGTTCTCCGATTTTTCTATATTCATGAGCCTGTGGATCTGACATTGTATCTGGTCGATTAGTCCAGATCCAACAAATTATCTCTTTTGATCTGTTAATAAACCAACTGAGAAAGGAATTTGTCGTGTATTAAGTAAAAAAAAACATACAACTTGCTCCCATTGAATGTTGTTTGTTACAATTCCCCATAATAAGGTTCTTATTTCTTACTGCCTTTTCCATTTGTTTGAGGATTACATTCACTACCTGTTCAGCTATGCTAGGAGGTTCATAGCAATAGCTTACCATTATTGCCAGCCCCATAGACATTTACCAATACATTATAAAAGTTACCATCCAGTTTAACCATTAAGAACAAGTCTTAAGTTGAATTTAACAAAAATATGCCCCACACTTTCACTCTTTTTTTTACTTCATATCCTTTTTGAATGTTTTAAAACCCTCCACATTAGCTACTCAGTCACAGTCTGGTTTCTCTAAAGCACCCCACATTGTAACTTGGGCATTTTGTTTGCAAAACATCTTACATTTGCATGCTATGTGAGCGCAGATCAAAGGATTGAACACAATCTTTAACGTACATTTACATCAAAGGTCATGAAGGGGTTCATTAGAATTCAAAGTTTTTGTTTTCAAAAGCTATTTGGGTGTGACTGAAGGAAAAGAACAGTGGGCCGGGTCTTCATCTATACCACGGCCCCCTGGCTGCCTCTTGTGTACAGTGTGTATCTTCTCTCTGTTTTAAAGATTGCTCTGGTGCCATCCTTGTCGTTGGAAGTGCTCGCGCCATAAGATACTCCAGTGGTCTTCAGGAAATGTTGCCTTTTGTAGCAGTGCATGTGTAGATCCAGTTCTTGGCTCAATAACAAGCAGAAATCTCAATAGCGCATTCGTCATTACTGATGAAATTATATTGAAGACTGCCTGGAGTTGCATCTGTGCATTTAATTCCACCAGAACCATTTTACTCAATCTGTTCAACATTTGCCATTGGCTAAGATGACACCTATTTAAACTTTACAACAGTCCCACCCCACAGTCCTACCAATTCACCGAAAGCCTATGAAACCCAAACTTCAAATGCTGATTAAGCAGGATGTGTATTTCTTCACTAAAGGTATCCATTGAATCTGTGTAATAGTGCCATTGTGGATATATCTTTACTTTACTTTAAAATGCTAAACCTTGATGACAGGTTTGCTTTAAATTTATAACTAATAATGGATGATGTCTTGAAGCTCAACCTTTAGTGGGTGCTCAGAGGTAAAAATAAACAGTCAATATATGATATGATAACCTCGGCACACCAAAAAGAGAAACTAGGTTTTTGTGAAAAAAGATGCTTTTTATTGGACAATCCAGTTTAATTCCAACGTTTCGGCCTTCTGGCCTTTTTCAAGGATTATCTAATTATTGACATACAGAAATTACAGAAGTAAATAAATATGCCAGAGACACAATTTTATATGCATCAAAGGTGATTACATCATAGGTGATTACACATAGCAACATAAAAACCTCAACTGAATCATGTCAATAGATTATCATCAGCAAGAAAAAACTTAGAAGCAGGAAGAATTATTACCTAGGTGCTGGTGTCCGTGCCTATGAGGATAATGGTATGCGATCATGCGTCACGCGTTATGGGGAAGCTGTATCAAGGCCGTATATTGTGCAGTGGGAGAATAGAAGAAAAGTTTATACCATTTATATCATAGGTACAGTTTTAAGAAAATTCTAGGAGACATGAGAGAGGATGTTCTCTAATGTAAAACAAGAGTTATTAGCCACGAGAAAGACAAAGGAGAAAGAATTTAGTCACCAGGTTGAAAGAAATGGGAAAAAAAGAAGAAAAGGAGAAGACGGTTGTATATAAAGGGGATATAGCATAGTCTCCATTAGATAGAGATAGGTATAGTTACTTTAAGAACCCCAAATATATATACCAATCAAGGTGTTATACAAAATCCTTAGTGTATACCTTAATACTTAATCTGCGGCTTATAGGACTCCTTTGGGATGCCCATAGAGGATAAGTAAATTTTGGCAGACAGTTTTCCTTCTAAATCTATGAGGATTTCAGTATAAGTACATTATCAATGATAGTTTGTATGCGAGTAACGACTATATAGGTAAAGATTACCTTAATAATAAGAAGAGGAAAAAGGTACTGCCTGGAGAATGTGATTTATGTGGACTTGTGGAGTAATATGATAGAGTAGCTTAATAAGTCGCAGTATCTGCTTATAATAAAGTAATTACAATTAAGCATACAGATAGTGTTACACCAGGGATGGTATTATTCAGGGGTAATCAATAGGGGTATCTCTAAGTACATTTGTCTTAATTTTGCACAGTGAATACTGGATCAGTGTATTAAACCGATCTGAACTATAGTCAGACTGTAGGCACAGTACAGGGTAACTTAGCAAAACAAGGTTCATTCGTATAAGAAGTGTATATAGACATCTTTTTCTATTTGCATTCTAAATGACAGACACCAAAGGGAGTCAGACCCTATATTCACATTCCCTGTTAAGACCTAGTGGTTCTAGGGTCTGGAGTTGGTGAATCCAGTAGGATTCTCGTAATTTCAGTTGTCTTATCCTATTTCCACCACGTCTATTCGGTGGAACCTGTTCAATTACCTGGAAACGGAGTTGAGATATGGAGTGCTTATGGGTAATGAAGTGGTTGGGAATAGGTAGTAGGGTCTGTCCACATCTGATGGTGGATTTGTGTTTGCTAATGCGGTCCCGGATATGCTGGGTGGTCTCCCCAACATATCCGAGACCGCACGGGCATTTGATCAAATAGACCACAAATGAGGCATCGCATGTATAAAATCCCTTGATCCTAAATTCTCTCCCAGATCGTGGGTGAGTGAATGTGCTCCCTTTGGTTACATGGGAGCATTGCATACACCTTAAACATGGGTAAGTTCCTTCGCGGTGTGTAGACAGAAAAGTCTGTCTAGGTAGTTTCAAGTTTGAGCCCACATCCGCCCTCACTAATCGGTCACGTATGTTTTCTGCACGTTTTAGACAAAAAAGCGGTTTGCTTTGGAATTCCGGTATATCCGGGTAGGAACGACTTAAAATTGTCCAATGTTTAATGATTATATTACGGACCAAAGTGTGGAAGGGATGGTAGGTAGTGACACATGAAATCTGTGGTAACTTTGGGTGTTCTGGTGTTGTTATGGTGGTGCGAAGTTTTGTCAGGTGTAGTGGATATCCACGTTGGCGAAACTTCTCGCTCATTTCATTGTGTCTTTGATCACGGGTGGTTGGATTTGATACAATCCTAGTGACTCTCATCTGTTGTGAGTGAGGTAATGATTTTTTAATGTGACTAGGATGGCAGCTTGTGAAATGGAGAAGACTATTGGTGTCCGTCGGTTTAGTGTACAAATCTGTGAGCAGAACGCCTTCCTCTCCTTTGTAGACCATTGTGTCTAAAAAATTGATTTTCTGACTATCACTGTGAATAGTGAAGGTAAGGACATTGTTGTAGGAGTTGATGTCAGCCATAAGGGAAGACAATTCAGTCTCGGAGCCTTGCCAAATGAGGAAGACATCATCGATATAGCGACGCCATGTTATGCTATGTCGCTGTATTAGTGGATGAAAGATGATGTGGTCCTCCTCGAACTTGGCCATAAAAATGTTAGCGTAGGGGGGCGCAACGTTAGAGCCCATTGCGGTCCCCCTACGCTGAACATAGTACTGGTCTTGGAATAGGAAGTAATTCCGCTCTAGTACAATAGTCAGGAGGTCATTAATGAAGGATATTTTGTCTTCTTGGTATAGTGAGTATTTGCGAAGAAACCATGAAACAGCTTGTAATCCCTTGTCATGACTAATACTGGTACATAGGGAATTCACATCTAGTGTGACCAATAATGCATCGGTAGGGATTTGACGAATGTCTCTTAGAACTGTAAGAAAGTGAGAAGTATCCTTCAGAAAAGAAGGGATCAAAGGGACTAATGGAGTTAGGAGTTTATCAAGTAAGATGGCTAGTGGTGACAGAATGGAATCTGTTGATGCCACTATGGGTCAGCCTGGTGGTCTGGTAAGGTGTTTATGGATTTTTGGCAATGTATAGAACACTGGAATGATTGGATGTGGGTTATTCAGAAACTCGGCTGTTTTGTTATCAATTGTTCCTTGTAGAAGGTATTGTCTGGTGCATCTATCAATTAGTTTCCTGATGATAGGTGTAGGATCTTGATTGACAGGGGAATAGGTCTCCACATCGGCTAGTTGCCTTTGAATTTCCGATATATAGTAGTTATGGTCTAGGACAACTATAGCTCCGCCTTTGTCAGCGGGTTTTATGACTATAGTCTTGTTGTCTTTAAGGCTTTTAATAGCTTGGCTTTCACATGGAGTCAAATTATGGTGAAGACGATAGTCCCCCTGATCAATCTGTCTATTTAGTTTGTGTATGTCCTTCTGTACTAATTGTACATAAGTCTCAATAGGGTGATAGGATCTTGGCGGTAAAAAGGTACTTGGTATTTTCAGCCCTAAATCAGCTAATCTGATAGATGCAGAGTAACTCGTATCAGTGCAAGGCGGAATAGGGTTTGCCTGAAAATGTGCTTTGAGCCTGAGATTTCTAAAAAAAACGTCCCAATTCTAGTTCGGTGTTGAACGAGCTAAACTTGGGAGTGGGACAGAAGCCAAGTCCCTTCTGTAATACGGCTGTCTCGCTTGGGGATAGGGTGTACGAGGAGATATTATAGACCGTATTGGCCTTACCTGTGACCGTGTGGCCATTGAATGTGGCGGTGGTGGGAATGGTTGTGGACCCTGTGGTAAAGGGTACTGTGGAGCTGGTACTCCTCCTCTTCCCCGCCTCGTTTGCCTTTGCCTCGTTTGCGCTGTCCTAAAAAACGGGGAGGGTACATTCTTCCATATTCGTCTCCACTGCTTGATGAAAAGCTGAAGCGTGGGTTGTAGGGTTCCCCACTGCGCCATCTGTATACCTGGTTACGGGTATAGTCCTCTTGATCACGGGGGAATTTGCTCCTCTTCCTAATATGAAGGTTCTTCTTGAATTCGTTTATTAAATTGGTCGTTTTTGTCTTCAAGTTGTTATATTCTGTCTGTGTTATATTCTGGTCTTCTATGTGAGTGATCTTGGATTCAAATGAAGGTAATTCTGCCTGGATATGCTCAATGGTTAGAATGATCAAGTCCATTGAACATTTATTCAGTATCTGTTCGAATCGATCAAGTAGTTGAATGTCGTAAATGACATCGGGTCTTATTAAGTGTGGGGGCTTCAAAACAAAAATATATCTGTAACTAATAATGGATGATGTCTTGAAGCTCAACCTTTAGTGGGTGCTCAGAGGTAAAAATAAACAGTCAATATATGATATGATAACCTCGGCACACCAAAAAGAGAAACTAGGTTTTTGTGAAAAAAGATGCTTTTTATTGGACAATCCAGCTTAATTCCAACGTTTCGGCCTTCTGGCCTTTTTCAAGGATTATCTAATTATTGACATACAGAAATTACAGAAGTAAATTTCTGTATGTCAATAATTAGATAATCCTATTTTTACCTCTGAGCACCCACTAAAGGTTGAGCTTCAAGACATCATCCATTATTAGTTACAGATATATTTTTGTTTTGAAGCCCCCACACTTAATAAGACCCGATGTCATTTACGACATTCAACTACTTGGACGAAGATTCCACTGCAATAGTGTCAAAAATAACCACATCTGGAGATTTCCACACAGTATCAGCCGAGGAGACCAGGAGTAAAGACTATGAGAAAGAACTGAAAAGACAGATAGGTCTAGAACTTCACCTGGCAACATTGGGGGAATACTTTAAAGCTAAACGTATTCCTCGGGGATTGAGAGTCTCTTTGAGACCTATACTTTTTGCTGAAAACAAGGAATACTGTGATCGATTCGAACAGATACTGAATAAATGTTCAATGGACTTGATCATTCTAACCATTGAGCATATCCAGGCAGAATTACCTTCATTTCAATCCAAGATCACTCACATAGAAGACCAGCTAAGTCACACTCTGTCACAGACAGAATATAACAACTTGAAGACAAAAACGACCAATTTAATAAACAAATTCAAGAAGAACCTTCAGATTAGGAAGAGGAGCAAATTCCTCCGTGATCAAGAGGACTATACCCGTAACCAGGTATACAGATGGCGCAGTGGGGAACCCTACAACCCACGCTTCAGCTTTTCATCAAGCAGTGGAGACGAATATGGAAGAATGTACCCTCCCCGTTTTTTAGGACAGCGCAAACGAGGCAAAGGCAAACGAGGCGGGGGAAGAGGAGGAGTATCAGCTCCACAGTACCCTCTACCACAGGGTCCACAACCATTCCCACCACCGCCACATTCAATGGCCACACGGTCACAGGTAAGGCCAATACGGTCTATAATATCTCCTCGTACACCCTATCCCCAAGCGAGACAGCCGTATTACAGAAGGGACTTGGCTTCTGTCCCACTCCCAAGTTTAGCTCGTTCAACACCGAACTAGAATTGGGACGGTTTTTTAGAAATCTCAGGCTCAAAGCACATTTTCAGGCAAACCCTATTCCGTCTTGCACTGATACGAGTTCCTCTGCATCTATCAGATTAGCTGATTTAGGGCTGAAAATACCAAGTACCTTTTTACCACGAAGATCCTATCACCCTATTGAAACTTATGTACAATTAGTACAGAAGGACATACACAAACTAAATAGACAGATTGATCAGGGGGACTATCGTCTTCACCATAATTTGACTCCATGTGAAAGCCAAGCTATTAAAAGCCTTAAAGACAACAAGACTATAGTCATAAAACCCGCTGACAAAGGCGGATCTATAGTTGTCCTAGACCATAACTACTATATATCGGAAATTCAAAGGCAACTAGCCGATGTGGAGACCTATTCCCCTGTCAATCAAGATCCTACACCTATCATCAGGAAACTAATTGATAGATGCACCAGACAATACCTTCTACAAGGAACAATTGATAACAAAACAGCCGAGTTCCTGAATAACCCACATCCAATCATTCCAGTGTTCTATACATTGCCAAAAATCCATAAACACCTTACCAGACCACCAGGCCGACCCATAGTGGCATCAACAGATTCCCTTCTGTCACCACTAGCCATCTTACTTGATAAACTCCTAACTCCATTAGTCCCTTTGATCCCTTCTTTTCTGAAGGATACTTCTCACTTTCTTACAGTTCTAAGAGACATTCGTCAAATCCCTACCGATGCATTATTGGTCACACTAGACGTGAATTCCCTATATACCAGTATTAGTCATGACAAGGGATTACAAGCTGTTTCATGGTTTCTTCGCAAATACTCACTATACCAAGAAGACAAAATATCCTTCATTAATGACCTCCTGACTATTGTACTAGAGCGGAATTACTTCCTATTCCAAGACCAGTACTATGTTCAGCATAGGGGGACCGCAATGGGCTCTAACGTTGCGCCCCCCTACGCTAACATTTTTATGGCCAAGTTCGAGGAGGACCACATCATCTCTCATCCACTAATACAGCGACATAGCATAACATGGCGTCGCTATATCGATGATGTCTTCCTCATTTGGCAAGGCTCCGAGACTGAATTATCTTCCCTTATGGCTGACATCAACTCCTACAACAATGACCTTACCTTCACTATTCACAGTGATAGTCAGAAAATCAATTTTTTAGACACAATGGTCTACAAAGGAGAGGAAGGCGTTCTGCTCACAGATTTGTACACTGAACCGACGGACACCAATAGTCTTCTCCATTTCACAAGCTGCCATCCTAGTCACATTAAAAAATCATTACCTCACTCACAACAGATGAGAGTCGCTAGGATTGTATCAAATCCAACCACCCATGATCAAAGACACAATGAAATGAGCGAGAAGTTTCGCCAACGTGGATATCCACTACACCTGACAAAACTTCGCACCACCATAACAACACCAGAACACCCAAAGTTACCACAGATTTCATGTGTCACTACCTACCATCCCTTCCACACTTTGGTCCCTAATATAATCATTAAACATTGGACAATTTTAAGTCGTTCCTACCCGGATATTCCGGAATTCCAAAGCAAACCGCTTTTTTGTCTAAAACGTGCAGAAAACATACGTGACCGATTAGTGAGGGCAGATGTGGGCTCAAACTTGAAACTACCTGGACAGACTTTTCTGTCTACACACCGCGAAGGAACTTACCCATGTTTAAGGTGTATGCAATGCTCCCATGTAACCAAAGGGAGCACATTCACTCACCCACGATCTGGGAGAGAATTTAGGATCAAGGGATTTTATACATGCGATGCCTCATTTGTGGTCTATTTGATCAAATGCCCGTGCGGTCTCGGATATGTTGGGGAGACCACCCAGCATATCCGGGACCGCATAAGCAAACATAAATCCACCTTCAGATGTGGACAGACCCTACTACCTATTCCCAACCACTTCATTACCCATAAGCACTCCATATCTCAACTCCGTTTCCAGGTAATTGAACAGGTTCCACCGAATAGACGTGGTGGAAATAGGATAAGACAACTGAAATTATGGGAATCCTACTGGATTCACCAACTCCAGACCCTAGAACCACTAGGTCTTAACAGGGAATGTGACTATAGGGTCTGACTCCCTTTGGTGTCTGTCATTTAGAATGCAAATAGAAAAAGATGTCTATATACACTTCTTATACGAATGAACCTTGTTTTGCTAAGTTACCCTGTACTGTGCCTACAGTCTGACTATAGTTCAGATCGGTTTAATACACTGATCCAGTATTCACTGTGCAAAATTAAGACAAATGTACTTAGAGATACCCCTATTGATTACCCCTGAATAATACCATCCCTGGTGTAACACTATCTGTATGCTTAATTGTAATTACTTTATTATAAGCAGATACTGCGACTTATTAAGCTACTCTATCATATTACTCCACAGGTCCACATAAATCACATCCTCCAGGCAGTACCTTTTTCCTCTTCTTATTATTAAGGTAATCTTTACCTATATAGTTGTTACTCGCATACAGACTATCATTGATAATGTACTGATAATGTACTGAAATCCTCATAGATTTAGAAGGAAAACTGTCTGCCAAAATTTACTTATCCTCTATGGGCATCCCAAAGGAGTCCTATAAGCCGCAGATTAAGTATTAAGGTATACACTAAGGATTTTGTATAACACCTTGATTGGTATATATATTTGGGGTTCTTAAAGTAACTATACCTATCTGTATCTAATGGAGACTATGCTATATCCCCTTTATATACAACCTTCTTCTCCTTTTCTTCTTTTTTTCCCATTTCTTTCAACCTGGTTACTAAATTCTTTCTCCTTTGTCTTTCTCGTGGCTAATAACTCTTGTTTTACATTAGAGAATATCCTCTCTCATGTCTCCTAGAATTTTCTTAAAACTGTACCTATGATATAAATGGTATAAACTTTTCTTCTATTCTCCCACTGCACAATATACGGCCTTGATACAGCTTCCCCATAACGCGTGACGCATGATCGCATACCATTATCCTCATAGGCACGGACACCAGCACCTAGGTAATAATTCTTCCTGCTTCTAAGTTTTTTCATGCTGATGATAATCTATTGACATGATTCAGTTGAGGTTTTTATGTTGCTATGTGTAATCACCTATGATGTAATCACCTTTGATGCATATAAAATTGTGTCTCTGGCATATTTATTTACTTCTGTAATTTCTGTATGTCAATAATTAGATAATCCTTGAAAAAGGCCAGAAGGCCGAAACGTTGGAATTAAGCTGGATTGTCCAATAAAAAGCATCTTTTTTCACAAAAACCTAGTTTCTCTTTTTGGTGTGCCGAGGTTATCATATCATATATTGCTTTAAATTTATGGCTACAATTATGTAACTTACTAACATTAGGTTTAAATTCCTCACCATATCAAGATGTATGATTTCTTCTTATGATTACAATAAATAAGTGAAAAATGGGAGCATGTGGCAAAGACTTTTTATCATATTGCACAAACAGAGAAATATCACAGCCTTTTGCAAAGCATAATCCTCATGTTAATTTTAATTTCATATATCAATCAGAAACATGAAGATAAGCAACTTTGTGATATAAATTATCAGATGAATTTGCTTATTTGTCTGCTAGAATCAATCAATGATTATCAAAATTCAGTGAAGACTTTCCTATTACTGAGATAGGACATGGCAGTTTTTACTGATGAGGGTCTATTACAATAGAAGAGGGGGAGTGGGCGGAGCTTTGCATATAACCCTTCCTCTGCCCTAGCTCATGCTCTGCTTCTAGCTCCTCCCTCCTCCCATTGTCCTAGAATCTCATCAGTAACAACAGCCATCTTCTATCTCAGTAATAGGAAAGTCGATCCTGAACACCGATTTTATTTCAGAATTGAGAATTTTGATAGTGACTGATCAGTTCAGGCAGATAAAGAAGAACTTGATGAAGAGGTCGGATCGTCCTTGAGAAGCGGTGTATGTGAATTCCAATTAAATCTTGTCTCTAGCCATGACTTTGGCCTTTAGAGAGCGCCCTAATTTAGTCGCCTAATGTTTCTTTTTATAATATCACAAATTGGCTTATTTTCATGTGCCCTATTGATTAATTTAAAAAAAATGAAAAAGACTATTATACTTTTACGCAGGAAATGTATATATAGTCCAGCTGTCGTATATGATACAGTCTATATAGAGTCTAATGCATGGGTATAATGAGACACATGAGACATATGCTTCTTAAGCAGCTCTTGTATTGCTTCATACAAGTTAGTGCATCAACAGGATAACATAAATGTAGTTGCAGAGTGCAAGGCAAACATACAAGGACATCAGAGCATTAAAGCATAGCACAAGTCATTCAGAGTCTATTACTTTCCTGTCAGATGTTGCTGGCAAACAGGAGGATTCTGTGTCCACAAATAATTCCAGGCAGAGTGCATCCAGGCTTCAGAGAGCAAGTCACAAACTGGTTGCAGACCTGATTCAGGAGCACAGGTAAATCAGCTGAAACTGATTAAAAGGGCAATTGGCAAGAAACAGGGCAGGGACATCAAAGCTGAGGACTCCATGTTGTTTGAGGGCAAAAGTCAATGCACAGGACAGGAAACAAGATGGCCGACGACAAGCTGAGAACTCCATATTGGTTGAGGGCCAAAGTCAATGCACATGACAGGAAACAAGATGGCTGACAACATACACTAAATGCAAAGATAACAACGGATATAGCAAAAAAGACTGAAAACCATACATTACTCCCCACTTAGGGACAGCCTCCGGATGGCCCCAGTTCAGGCTTTGCCGGGTACCTCCGATGGAACTGGCGGAGTAAACGAGGAGCATGGAGATTGGAGGCTGGCTCCCACGAGTTGTCCTCAGAAGAATAGCCCTGCCACTTTACCAAGTACTGCACCCCGTTTCTACGCAACCTTGAGTCCAGGATCCTTTCCACGACAAACTCCTCCTGGCCATCGATGAGTACTGGAGCAGGAGGGGAAGAAGAACGACCAGGGAATGAATTGGGAGTCGCAGCCTTTAGTAGTGAAACATGAAACACGGGGTGAATCCTCATAGATCTTGGAAGTTGAAGGCGACAGGCAACGTTACTGACAAGCTTAGTAATCTTATAGGGCCCAACGTACTTATGACCCAATTTGGATGATGGTACTCTCAATTTAAGGTTCTTAGTTGAAAGCCAGACCAAATCTCCTACCTTGAAGGTTGGTGCAGGTTTACAAAACCTATCTGCCGCTTTTTTATACCTGTCCTGAGCGGATTCCAGATTCTCTTTAAGCAGATCAAGGTTCCGTTGTAGAGAGGTGATTCTGTCGGCTACAGCTGGGAGAGGTGTATCTATGGGAAATCGAGGAAGGATGTTAGGATGATAACCCAAATTGGCATAAAAGAGTGACTGCTTAGTGGAAGCGCTCTGCGAGTTGTTATAAGAGAATTCAGCCAGTGGGAGCAAATCCACCCAGTCATCTTGTAGGTGGCAGATAAAACAGCGGAGATACTGTTCTAGGGTCTGGTTAGTCCGCTCAGTTTGTCCATTCGTCTGCGGATGAAAGGCAGAAGACAGGTTAACTTTGATGTCCAACGCAGCACAGAAGTGCTGCCAAAACTTTGAAGTGAATTGCACCCCTCGATCAGATACAACCTCATCCGGAACGCCATGCAGGCGAAACACATTTTGAATGATTAAGTCTGATGTGTGTTTCGCAGTGGGTAGACCCACACACGGAATAAAATGGGCTGCCTTTGTTAACCGATCCACCACCACCAGAACTGTGTTCTTCCCTTGAGAGGTTGGCAACTCCACAATGAAGTCCATAGATATGGATCCCCATGGACGGGATGGAATGGGTAGGGGTTGTAATAGACCCATAGGCGAAGATCGTGGAGTCTTGTATCTAGCACAGACTTCGCAAGAAGTGACGTAATCTAGAACGTCTCTTCTGTATGTGGACCACCAAAAGAAGCGAGACAGGAATTCTTGAGTCTGCAGAACTCCTCTGTGCCCTGCTATCTTAGAATCGTGGACGAGTTGCAGTACTCTCACTCTGACTGCTTCAGGAATATACAGGCGTTGCCCCTGAATCCACACACCGTTCTTATATACAAGACTTACTTCACAAGACGGTTGTGCCAGCCAGGGATCCGTATGGTATGCTTCCTTGATGTCGTTAAGCAAATCTTGATTATGAATCACTCCCAGGAACCTGGAATCAGAGATAACAGTCTTACGAGACGTGAGTGGAATAGTTTCAGTTGAGTATAGTCTAGACAATGCATCGGCCTTTCCATTACGCGATCCTGGCCTATAAGAGATAACAAAACTGAATTGGTTTAAGAAAAGACTCCAACGAGCCTGGCGAGGAGTCAAGCACTTAGCCGATCTGATAAACTCAAGATTGCGGTGGTCAGTCAACACGATTATCTGCTGTGCAGCTCCCTGAAGGTGGTGTCTCGATTCCTTGAAGGCTGCGATGGTGGCCAACTATTCTCTATTACCCACGTCATAGTTCCGTTCTGCAGGAGACAACCGCCGGGAAAAGAAAGCACAGGGATGTAAGACTTCTTTCTCACCTGTCCTCTGGGAGAGGATAGCTCCGATGGCACTGTGTGAGGCATCCACCTCTATTATGAAGGCAAGTTCAGGGTTAGGATGCACCAGAATAGGTGCTGTGGTGAATTTCTTTTTCAAATGGGAAAATGCTTCTTGAGCCTGGGGGGTCCAGGTAAAAGCAGAGTTCTAGCGGGTAAGCCACGTGATGGGAGCCACGACCTCAGAAAAGTTCCTGATAAAACGCCTGTAGAAATTAGCAAACCCTATAAAGCGCTGGACCTCCTTCACATTCTTGGGGACTGGCCAGTCTATAATGGCTTGGATCTTACTCTCATCCATACTAATTCCTTGTGACGATATTACATACCCCAGAAATTGGATCTCCGTCTGATGGAATACGCACTTTTCCAGTTTGATATACAGATGGTTTTGTCGAAGGCATTCTAAGACCATCTTCACATGTCTGTGATGCTCCTCTGTGGAATTAGAAAAAATCAAAATATCATCCAAATAAATGACAATGAATGTATCCAGGAGGTCCCTAAAAATGTCATTCACCAAATGTTGGAAAGTTGCTGGAGCATTACATAAACCGAATGGCATTACTAGGTATTCAAAGTGTCCGTAGCGTGACCTGAAAGCTGTCTTCCATTCATCCCCAGGTCTAATGCGGACCAAGTTATAGGCCCCACGGAGATCCAACTTAGTAAAGAGTTTTGCATGCCGTACTCTCTCCAATAATTCAGGGATCAACGGTAGTGGGTAACGGTTTCTGATCGTGAGTTTATTGAGCTCCCGATAGTCTATACAGGGCCTAAGAGATCCATCTTTCTTCTTCACAAAGAAGATTAGTGCACCAGCAGGAGATGAAGAGTGGCGTATGAAGCCCTTGGCTAGATGTTCGTCTAAATAGTCTTTTAGCGCATTTAGCTCAGGCCCTGCCAAAGAGTAAATCTTGCCAAAAGATATTCCTGCACCTGGAAATAGGTCTATTGGACAGTCATATGGACGGTGAGGGGATAGCAGGTCTGCGTTCCTTTTGTCACACACATCAGCATACTCACGGTATATTGCTGGTAGCTCAGAGACTGATGTTGGTCCATTAGGAATGGAGCAGATTGAAGCTTCTGGATTTATTTGTTTCTCCGGAAAGTGCAGTTCTTTAGTTTCCCAGTTAATCGTAGGATTCTGAGCCTGCAGCCACGGCAGTCCTAGAATAATAGGGAAATGAGGAGAAGATATGAGCATAAATGACAGACTCTCTTGATGGTCATTACCCATGAGGATCTTCAAGGGCTTCGTCTCCTGATCCACTGGTCCAGAGTTTAACAGTGAGCCATCCACGGTCTCCATCTGTACAGGAGTAGCCTTCTTTACTGAACGTACTCCAAGTTTCTCAGCGAAGGAGATGTCCATAAAATTGCCGCTTGCCCCTGAATCCATCATAGCGGAGGTAGATACCCAGACAGAGTGAACCCTGAGCTTGAGGGGAATAAAGCAATGAGAATTGTTGTTCTTACAGCTCAGCTGGGAAACCGCTGAAGAAACTTGAAAAACTGCTGCAGTAACACATGCATCAGGCTCAGAGATAACGGAGATCAAGTCTGAGTAGTCAATGTCTGTATCCTTTACTCTCTCTGGGGTCTGTGGTTCGGACCTGACAGAACCCCTCTCACAGCACTCGCAGTGTATGATGGCTGCAGTTGTCTTACGAGAACGACTGGGGCAGTTTATAATGAAATGTCCTGACTTACCGCAATAGAAACACAGATTTTCCTTTACTCGATGTTCATTACGTGCATCACTGACCCGTCTCTGCAAAGAGTCCACCTGCATAGGCTCAGGTTCCGGTTTTCGTATAATCCTGCTCAAGGACTCCTTAGCTGGAGAGGGAGGAAATAAATGATTAGTGCGCTTTATCTCCGACCATCTCTCCTGTCTGCGTTCAGTAAGCCTAGCATCGATCCGAATACAGTAGTTGATAAAATCTCCTAATGCTGTAGGTGGGTCGGCACGAGCGAGTTCGTCCTTAATCACAGAGGATAATCCTTTCCGGAAAGCCGACTTTTTAGCGGAGCTATCCCAAGTGGTGTCGAGGGCCCATCTCCGGAATTCCAAAGCATACTCCGCTACCGAGCGCTTACCTTGGCTTAAAGTTAACATGGCTGATTCCGCTGTAGCACCGCGGTTTGGATCATCGAATACCTGCCCCATAGCTGAAATGAAAGCATCAAGATTATTTAGACAGTCATCGTCAGTCTCAATTAGGGGGTTAGCCCATGTGAGAGCTTTGTTGGAGAGCAGCATAATTATTGTTAATACTTTAGATCGCTCTGTAAGGAACTGTGGCGCATGAGCCGCAAAGAACAATTTGCATTGATTAATGAATCCCCTGAATTTTTCCCGTTCAACACCAAAGCGGAATGGTGGTAGCTTGGGGATTCCAATAACCGGGGTTGAAGTTGGGGTGTGGACTCGTCCCTCCAGAACCTCAATCCGGGTTCGTAAGTCCTGCGTGGTTTGTCCGAACACCTGCAGATTATGATCACCGCGATCCCGCAGGCTTGCAAAGCTGGTCTTCAATGCCTGTAGGTCAGCAAGGATTGAATCCGTCACTTCGCACAGATGTTTAACGGGGTCCTCCATATTCCCAGAAGCTGTACGGCAGAGAGGCTGGAAAGGAAGAAAAGTAGCACAATAGTGTTTACCAGTGGTAACACTCCTGACTTAAAAGAAGGGAATGTGCTCACCTGGAAAGGTTGTGAAAAGCCACAACCACTATCATCACATATATCGATATCTCGGATCCACGGCCTGCAGCGGCTCCCCAATGGCAAAGATCCAGAAATCTCTATGCACGTGGCAGCAGATGCAGCACTGTCCCAGACCCAGCAGACTCTATTATGGCTCCTGAATCTGTCATATATGATACAGTCTATATAGAGTCTAATGCATGGGTATAAAGAGACACATGAGACATATGCTTCTTAAGCAGCTCTTGTATTGCTTCATACAAGTTAGTACATCAACAGGATAACATAAATGTAGCTGCAGAGTGCAAGGCAAACAACCAAGGACATCAGAGCATTAAAGCATAGCACAAGTCATTCAGAGTCTATTACTTTCCTGTCAGATGTTGCTGGCAAACAGGAGGATTCTGTGTCCACAAATAATTCCAGGCTGAGTGCATCCAGGCTTCAGAAAGCAAGTCACAAACTGGTTGCAGACCTGATTCAGGAGCACAGGTAAATCAGCTGATACTGATTAAAAGGGCAATTGGCAAGAAACAGGGCAGGGACATCAAAGCTGAGGACTCCATGTTGTTTGAGGGCAAAAGTCAATGCACAGGACAGGAAACAAGATGGCCGACGACAAGCTGAGAACTCCATATTGGTTGAGGGCCAAAGTCAATGCACATGACAGGAAACAAGATGGCCGACAAAATACACTAAATGCAAAGATAACAACGGATATAGCAAAAAGACTGAAAACCTTACACCAGCTCACCATATAGCTCTCCTCTGCTCCAAGTTGAAGTCAGAAAACAGCTTTGCCATAGTGAGGAGAAATATAGAAATAAAAAGAGGGCAGAAGTCTCAAATCATATGGATTCTTCTTTATTATTTCAATTAAAGTACATAACAAGAAAAGAGTGAATGCATGAGTGGCGTATACAATGCGTTTCAAGTGCATGTAGCACCCTTTATCATGGAAATCATTGATGTAGAAAATATAAAAAATAACTTTTTTTTCTGCATTCCTCTCTTTCCTTTGATTTGATTGCCATAGACATGAATTATATATCAACGTTCAAATATTAGCAATAGAAAAAAAATAAGTAATAATTTTCTTAATGTGTCATAGCATGGTTTAGAGGTTGTGAACATGTTACATTTTTACAAGGCAACATACGATAAAAGAATTGTCCATGAGGTGAACATCACTGAAAATACAATAATAACAATTTGCAAGTATCATTATTATGCTTGTTAGATCATGGAAATTCTCTGTATTAACTGTTTCTCTGCATCAGTATTTGCAATTCTTATAATGCTTTCTTGTTATCATTGTTTGAAGTTGACTCAGTTTTTGCCACAGTTGATGTAAGCAAGTGTGGCTGACTCACAAAGAGGTATCTGAGACTGAGTCACTGTATATTGCATTTAAAGTCTAAATCATTTTATGAACGACAACTAGAATGTCTTGGAAAAGTGTTTTGTTTGTTTTGTCTGTTTTTTTTTTTTTTATTTCTGGAATTAAAATAGATCTTTTATTTGATTTTATGTAATAGTCCTGATAAAATTGCTCAAAATATTTTACTGAAATGAAAAAGATTACTTTGTTTAAAAGGTATTACTGCATAAGCTTTTGGTCATAAAATCCCTAAATAAAATCTAGTCAAGCTGGTCCTGCTGCTCCTGAAGGAACCATGTGCTGAACATAGAGCTCTCCAAATGGGTCAGAGATAAAGTTAATAAAAAATATAGATCAGGGTTAGGTGATTACAAAAGAAAATCTTAATCCTCGAACATTCTACACATAGTTGTGGCCCAAAGTATTGACACCCCTGCAATTCTGTCAGATAATACTCAGTTTCTTCCTGAAAATGATTTCAATCACAAATTCTTTGGTATTATCATCTTCATTTAATTTGTCTTCAAGGAAAAAACACAAAGAGAATGAAGCAAAAAGCAAAACATTGATCATTTCACACAAAACTCCAAAAATGGGCCGGACAAAAGTATTGGCACCCTCAGCCTAATACCTTTAGCCAAAATAACTGCGATCAACCGCTTCCGGTAACCATCAATGAGTTTCTTACAATGCTCTGCTGGAATTTTAGACCATTCTTCTTTGGCAAACTGCTCCAGGTCCCTGATATTTGAAGGGTGCCTTCTCCAAACTGCCATTTTTAGATCTCTCCACAGGTGTTCTATGGGATTCAGGTCTGGACTCATTGCTGGCCACCTTAGAAGTCTCCAGTGCTTTCTCTCAAACCATTTTCTAGTGCTTTTTGAAGTGTGTTTTGGGTCATTGTCCTGCTGGAAGACCCATAACCTCTGAGGGAGACCCAGCTTTCTCACACTGGGCCCTACATTATGCTGCAAAATTTGTTGGTAGTCTTCAGACTTCATAATGCCATGCACACGGTCAAGCAGTCAGAGGCCAGAGGCAGTGCCAGAGGCAGCAAAGCAACCCCAAAACATCAGGGAACCTCCGTTCTTTTCTTTGAATGCCTCTTTTTTTCTCCTGTAAACTCTATGTTGATGCCTTTGTCCAAAAAGCTCTACTTTTGTTTCATCTGACCAGAGAACATTCTTTCAAAACGTTTTAGGCTTTCTCAGGTAAGTTTTGGCAAACTCCAGCCTGGCTTTTTTATGTCTCGGGGTAAGAAGTGGGGTCTTCCTAGGTATCATACCATACAGTCCCTTATATTCAGACGCCGACGGATAGTACGGGTTGACACTGTTGTACCCTCGGACTGCAGGGCAGCTTGAACTTGTTTGGATGTTAGTCGAGGTTCTTTATCCACCATCCGCACAATCTTGCGTTGAAATCTCTCATCAATTTTTCTTTTCAGTCCACATGTAGGGAGGTTAGCCACAGTGCCATGGGCTTTAAACTTCTTGATGACACTGCGAACGGTAGACACAGAAACATTCAGGCAAAGAATATGAGTCTGCACACATTGGAAGCAGCAGTGTGAACTGCGACCAATCCCCACCAAAAACATGAAAAACCAATGCAAAAACCGTATAAGGGTATGTGCACACATGCCGGGTTAGCATCGGTTTAGCTGTGTAAACCGCCGGTCGGTTTCCATAAGTTTTATGTAAATTTATGTTAATCCAAACCGGCGTTTGGATTAACATTAAAACCTATAGAAGCTGTGCACACACCGGCGGTTTACACATGCTCATCTGTTGCTAAACCGCTGGGTTCCCAGCGGGTTAGCAACGAATGTGCATGTTCAATAAACCGGCCAGTTATGCAGCGGCTGCAAGCGCAGAATCATGTAGCTTCCAGCCGCCACAACACCGCTGCCGCTAACCCGCTGTGCACCAGCCCTGCACCCGCCGTACACCCGCCGCACATACCTGCCAGCAAGCCGGTGGACGGCGGCAGAGCTTCCTGTCGGGTCCGCCCAGCCGCCGCCGTCACAAACCCGGCATGTGTGTGCACATACCCTTAGTGTCACAGAAAAGGCACTCTGCTGTAAAAATTATAAATAGAAAGTGCCGTGACAAAAAACAGGGCCTTTTGGTTTATACGTTTTTACAAAAAACGTACAGTAAGCTGCCTCACCAACTTCACGGTGGGCCCTGGTAGAGACAGTCCTAACTCTGTCCCTAGATGCTACGTTAAAAACCTGCCAGTGTGTACATACCTCTAGGCAGGGCACGGGAGAGCACAGGAAAATCTCACCTTACATGCTTCCTCACAATTTGGTTTCTCAAGTCCTCAGACAGTTCTTTGGTCTTCTTTCTTTTCTCCATGCTTAATGTGGTACACACAAAGACACAGGACAGAGGTTGAGTCAACTTTAATCCATGTCAACTGGCTGCAAGTGTTATTTAGTTATTGCCAACACCTGTTAGGTGCCACAGGTAAGTTACAAGTGCTGTTAATTACATAAATTAGAAAAGCATCACATGATTTTTTCTAATAATGCCAATACTTTTGTCTACCCCCTTTTTTATGTTTGGTGTAGAATTATATCCAATTTGGCTTTAGGACAATTCTTTTTATGCTTTTACATTGAAGACAAATTAAATGAAGATAATAATACCAAAGAATTTGTGACTGCAATCATTTTCAGAAACTGAGTATTATCTGACAGAATTGCAGGGGTGTCAATACTTTTGGCCACAACTGTAGCACCTTACATCCATTAAAAGACAATCAGAAGAATTTTTCGCAATGAGAAGCCTGGCAAAAAAGGACACCAACAAAAGATCACAGAACAAACAAGTATGTCAATTATCAGATATTGAAAAAAAAACAACACTAACCAGCTGTGGCCTCATAGTTTCACAGAGTATATTATTATTATTATTATTATTATTATTATTATTATCATTATTGTTATTATTATTATTATTATTTATAGAGCACCATTGATTCCATGGTGCTATACATGAGAAAAGGTTACATACAAACAAGTTAAAAATACAATGAACAAACTAACAGTGATAGACTGGTATAGAGGGGGGAGAGGACCCGGTGCTTGTGGGTTTACAATCTACAGTGCAATGGGGAGAGAGACAGTAGGTTGAGTCTGCTCTGGTGGTGGTGGAGCGCCGGGTCCAGTGGTGGTGATATGGCACTGTGGTCATTCCAGGCTGTAAGCTGTTCTGAAGAGATGGGTTTTCAGGTTCCCCTTGTAGGCTCCGAGTGTAGGAGATAGTTGGACATTTCGGGATGCAAAATTCCAGAGGATGAGGAATGTTCAGGCAAAGTCTTGCAGGCGGTTAGATGAGGAACATACAAGTGTAGAGGAAAGAAGGAAGTCTTGGGAGGATCGAAGATTACGAGTTGGATGATATTGGGAGATTAGTTCAGAGATATATGGGGAAAGAGATTGTAGACAGCTTTGTAAATTAATGTTAGTAGTTTGAATTGAATATTTTGGGGAATTGTGAGCCAGTGGAGGGATTTGCAGAAGGGAGAAGTGGAGGAGAAGTGAGGAGAGAGGTGGATTAGTCAGGCAGCAGACATAAGGACAGATTGGAGAGGTGCAAAAGTGTTAGCAGGGAGGCATCAGAGAAGGAGGTTGCAGTAGTTGAGACAGGAGATGACGAGAACATACACTAGTAGTTTAGTAGATTGAGGGTTCAGGAAGGGACGGATTCTGGAAATATTTTTGAGTTGGAAGTGGCAGGAGGTGGTGAGAGCTTGAATGTGTGGTTTGAAGGACAAGGCAGGATCAAGGGTTACTCCGAGGCAGCGAACTTCAGGTACAACGCAGAGTGTGATGTCATTTATTGTGATAGACAGATCAGGTAAGGGAGGTGCACAATATGAGGGAAAGATGACGAGTTCAGTTTTGTCTATGTTTAGTTTGAGGAAGCGAGAGGAGAAGAAGGAGGATATGGCTGATAGACATTCTGGGATTCTGAACAGCAGAGAGGTGACGTCTGTGCCAGAGAATTAGATCTGAATGTCATCAGTGTACAGGTGGTCCTGGAATCCATTGGTCTTTATGAGTTGTCCTAGGCCAAGGGTATAGATGGAAAAAAGAAGGGGTCCCAGGACAGGGCCTTGAGGGACCCTAACAGAGAGGGGATGGGGTGTGAAGGTAGTGTGGTTGTGGTAGACACTAAATGTGCAGTTGGAAAGGTAGGAGGAGAGCCAGGAGAGGGCAAGGTCAGTGATACTAATGGAAGAGACGATCTGTAATAGGCTTCTTTTAGATTGGTGTAATTGTTGCGTGTTTGAAAGCAGAAAAGAAAGTACCAGAGGTTAGTGATAGGTTGAAAAGATTTTGGTTATGGCTGAGATAAGTGTGGTGGTGAGGTTTGGGAGAAAGTGGGAAGGGATGGGGTCCAATGCACAAGTGGTGAGGTACAATTTGGAGAGGAGGTGTGCAAGTTTTACTTCCATGATGGAGGGGAGGAGGGTTAGTGGGGGAGAGGAGTGGTCTGGTATTCATAGGGGCTGTGATGGTTGGGTAGCAAAGACTTATCTGATCTGATCGATCTTTTTGGTGAAGTGTTTTGCAAAGTCTTCTGCAGAGATACAAGAATTAGGAGGGGGCGGGGGGTGGAGGAGGGAGTTAAATGTGTTGAATAATTGTCTGGGGTTGTGGGACAAAGAGGATATGAGGGTAATGAAGTAATTCTGCTCAGTGGTGGTGAGTGCTGACTTGAATTTGAGAAGTGCTAGTTTGAATGCTGTGTAGTCTACATGTGAATGTGTTTGCTTACAGCGCCGCTGAGCAACTCTAGACTCTTGCCGCAGCTTTTTAGTGGTGTCTGTGTGCCAGGGTTGTCTGCTGATTCATCGTGTTCTGCAGTGAACAAGAGGGGCAACTTCATCAATTGCTGCTGTGAGTGTAGGATTGTAGAAAGTGGTGGTATTATCTGGGTCGTGGAGTGAGGACATGGAGGGTAGTGGTAGAATACAGTCAGAGAGTATGTGAGTGTCAACGTGTGTGAGGTTTCTGCGAGGGTGTGTGAGTTGGTGGATATGGGTGGCAGGTGAGGAGGACAATGATGAGAAGGTAAGTAGATGGTGGTCAGATAGGGGGAGAGAGGAGGTTGTGGGGTTAGTTAGGGAGCAGATGAGGTCTACTGTGTGTCCGTCTGTGTGGGTGGCTGTGGAGGACCATTGAGAGAGGCCAAAGGATGAAGCAAGTAACAGGAGTTTGGAGGCTGTTGACTGGTTGGTATCAATGGGGATGTTGAAGTCATCCATGGTGATGGTGGGAATGTCAACAGAGAGAAAGTGAAGAAACCAGATGGAGAATTGGTCAAAGAAGGCAGTGGCTGGGCCTGGGGGTTGATAAATGACAGCCACTTGGAGGTTGGAGGGAGAGTAAATATGAACAGAGTGCACTTCGAAGGCCCAGGAAAGAGAGTTTGCAAGAGGTAAAGAGTTTGTGAGAGAAATGGAGTTTATTACAGATTGAACGGGCATTCCAGAGTGCTCCAGGGAGAGGGGGCAGTGGAGAGGGGGATTGCAGCTGTTTCTTGCAGGTATGAGGTGATAGGAGGAAGGAATAGTGGGTAATGTTGGCTGCGGAGGTCCTGGGCTGGGAGATATGTCGCCTGCTGATAGGAGAAGCAAAGAGAGAGCAAGCAAGTGGAAGAATGAAAGTGTACAGCTTGCTTTGTGTTTCTGCAGGTGAGGTGTGAGATTGAGGAGCAGGTCAGCAGAGGAGCTCAAGTGGGGAGGTAAGAGTAATGGTGGAATAAATATTTGTGATAGGAGTGATGGGGTTTGGGAGTAGTTGAAGAGGGTAAGGATTAGTGAAGCAGTAAGTAAGCATGATGAAAGTGTTAGTGGGAAAGTAAAGTAGCAAAGACAGTTAGCAGATGGGTATAGCTGGTACCTTCTGGTTACTTCTGACTTATTTCTGGGATATTTCTGGACACTTAAGAAATACTTGAGGAGACACAAGAGGAGACCCTCAATCAAGGAGACCTCCAAGTTTCATTACAGCTTTAAGAGTCCAGAAAATGAGTTCTGCTTACATGAGTGGAGGGGCAGGAGGGGTGTATGTTAAACAGAACAAGCAGGGTGAGCTAACTAACAGGAAAGAGGAGACAGTATAATGGAAGCACCTGTCAATAAAGTGACTGTTGGTTGTACATTCCACAGATAATTCATGAAGCAATGTCCAGTAAAGAAAAGCCATTCCTTAAAGAAAAACTTAAGAAATCATATTTGAAGGTCACCAAACAGAATGTGACAAATTTTCGAAATGCATGAAAGAATATATTCTGGTTGAGTTTTACTAGTATTTAACGTTTTGCCATCAAGGAAAGAGCTAAGTATGCTACTAACCCAATATTTTCCATTGTTTCCTTTTGTTTCAACAACACCCTTCCTTCAGTGAAGTTTGTATGGCATCTTTATACTACTAGAATGCCTATTATCGGAGTTATGGTTAGGATTTAGCAACGATGAAATGAAGTAAATAAAGAGCAATTAGTGAAAACCTGAAAGAGGTTTAAGAATAGTCTGGAAGCTAAAAGGGTTTCTCATGAACAAAGCTAATTTTAATCATTAGATATTGTAATATTAGGTTCTACAATTGAATGTGTATCTTTGAGATAATCTTATACGGTATATGTGTCCCTGCTATGTACTTTCTAATGGCTGTCTGTGACCATGCAGGAACATGGTCTAATCATACCACAGCTCCTGGGTCATGAAGAATTCAAAAATATATGCTAACATTACAGCATGGGATTGCAAATGTTTTTTTTCTTTAAGGTAAATCATTTAAAAAAAAAAAAACAGGCAGGAAAATGCCTTACCTAAAAATATTCCAAACGTGGATTAATGCACGTCAGTGTTCTGCATCAAAGTGTCATCAGTGTTTGGGCAGTATTTGAAATTTTCACCATCACTGATTTTTCACTAATGAAAATTAAAGCTGCAAAGTATCAAATCTTCTCTTATCCATTACAATGTTAATTACAGACAACATATGGATTACAAACTAATGCTAATGTGTAATGTCCATGATTTTCACAAATTCCAGAAACTCTTTGAAAAGATATTTGAAATGGTCCTCAATTAAAGACTGGCTATTAAAATATACATAAAATTAGTCTTAAATGAGATAGAATGCGGCGTGTTTTAATTAACTGATAATTTATTGACCACAAACAGAAACAACCATAGCAGAGGGATGAAAATAAGGTTCAAAATGCTGAAGAACAGTGTATTCCGTTAGTATATGCATTATCAATGTCACATAGTTGATAATTAATAGGTAGACTTTTAATGACAGTGCTGCTAACATTAGGTTAGTATAATAATTTGTCTTTTACTCAATCACACACTTTCCTGATTTGTTGCTTTCATTTATCACTTGCAGAGGGCTATTGGGCATCACTGATATGAAAGATCATGGGTATAATTATCTTTTAATTACGTGTATATATTGAAGGTCTTACTACTAATGTTAGTAACAAAGGTGACCCTGGCGATAACTTTCCATTAATTTTTAAGAAAGGGAAGGTTTTGTCAGGCATAAAAAAACGAAGGAGTAAAATTGGTTTAAATTCATTCATATCTAATAAAGAGCTATAGTGACTGCAAAGGTAAAGCAAAGATAAATGAACTGACTAATACTAAAGTAACAGATTCTAGTTAGTAATGCTAACTTCTAACGTCAAAACAATTTCCTTATAATTACATATCTAATTTTACTTGCTTTACCTGCAAAAAAATTGACTTAAACATAGGGCACATCTGCAGTGTCTAAAAACAACTTGGAAAAACCCTACTATAATAATGCCTTTATTTAATCGGAAAAAATACTAAAACTGACTTGGTTTAACATGAAAGATGGCGTTCTTCAGATATATATATATATATATATATATATATATATATATATATATATATATATATATATATAATATATATATATATATATATATATATACACAATACATATGGTATTTGCTCATCTCTAGTTATGATACAAGGGAATATTGGTTATTTAGATTATTTTAATTTGTGCATTTTGTACTGTCTTTGCACAAAAATGTACAAAACCTATAACACACACATATACATGTCATATATATATACTGTATATGTGTGTTATATGTTTTGTACATTATTGTGCAAAGACAATACAAAATGCACAAATTAAAATAATCTAAATAACCAATATTCCATTGTATCATAACTAGAGATGAGCAAATACCAAAATATTCAGGCTCAAATTATCTAAGCTTAAAACATTTTTTAATATTTGTGTTTTCATGCCGAATAACAAATTCGATGCAAGTGAATGGGAAACAAAAATATTTTTCCACTAGACCCTGTAAAGAGGTCTGGGTGGGCTATAAAAGTGATGCAATGAATGGTATAGTGCTAAAACTAAATGGCAACAGCATGTAGAACATACCTGGATGTATTTCTGACTGGGGGCAGGATGGAGCCGGGGGGGCAGGATGGTGGTGGGGGGCAGGATGGATGCGAGTGGCAGGATGTATGCGAGGGGCAGGATGAAGCTGGGGGGGCAGGATAGAGGCAGGGGGGCAGGATAGAGGCGGGGGGGGGCAGGATGGAGCCGGGGGAGCAGGATGGAGCTGGGGGGGCAGGATGGTGGTGGGGGGCAAGATGGTGCGATCGGGGCAGGATGGAGCAACCGGGCCGGATGGTGGTGAGGGGGCAGGATGGAGCCAGGGGGCAGGATGGAGCCGGGGGACAGCATGGAGCCGTGGGGGCAGGATGGAGGTGGGGCGGCAGGATCCCCCCTCGCCCCCCTCTGATTAAACCTGTCTTCTCCAGCTACAGAGTCGCACTGTACAGCATTCATGTGACAGGGCGGGCTGTGTGATGTCACATCAGCCCGCCCTGTTACATGATCACTGTACAGAGTGCGACTCTGTAGCTGGCTGGAGAAGATGAGTGAGAACAGTGGGAGGCGAGGGGGGCGGCGGCGGGTACTGGTGCCGGGGGTCGGAGTGAGCCGGCGGACAGGTGAGTATCCTCACTGAGGATTTTTTATTTTTACTTTTACTGTGGAGAGGCGGGGGCCAGTAGGAGCAGGAGGCCGCAGGGAGTGGGGGGCTACAGAGAGCGAGGAGCATGGGCAGGAGGAGCAGGGGGGCTGTGAGAAGAGACACGCGTCTCTTTTGCATACTGACCACTTCCGTCTGCGGCGCGCGATTTCGGCTTCAGACGGAAGTGGCCATTAGGCAATCATATAGTAGATTATGGTAATCCTAATTGACCTAAAACGGGAAAAGTTTAGTCTGATTTTGTAAATTAAATAAAGTTGGGTTACTCGCTAGGAGCGCTCTTGGGCCCCTGTGTGGCAACACTAGTGATACATTTCACTAGTACATCCCACCCTTTCTGGGTGTGGGGTTATTGAAACTGCGGGTGCCGCCGATAATTCCCTGAAGCAAGACAGCTTGTGGAGCACGAGGACCTGCGGTGATGTCAGATCCAGTGACCAGTGACGTGTGGGTCACATGACCGCAAGCCCATGTGACCGAGCCGAACGCGGAAGTCAGCGAGGAGAGTCACGTTCAGTGGTGCAGGGGCCAGGAAACCCCCGGCAACGGCAAACACTGAGGTTGTGTGGAGGCGGCACAACCTGATCAGGTTAGAGTAAACCCCGTCGCCAACCTCCTCATTATTCCCCCCAAATAGATCACCAGGTTGTCCCCATTCGGAGCGCTTCCTATCTCTTTTTGTCTCTTAGCCTGATTTCATGTCAGATAAAACAGTAAAACATGCATATGAGTCTTTTCATATAGAGTACGTAAACATCTGGTTTCAACTGTATGAACTTGTACCGACCAGGGGAAACATAGTGTCAGGACAGTTTTACTAAAAAGTGAATATGGCAAATTATAAATCCAAAAATGTATTGTGAAATTGCACTATTTTTTCTATTTCAAAGCACTTGACATTTTTTCCCATTTTCCAGAACACTATATAGTGAAATTAATTATGGCATTCAAAAATACAATTTGTCCTGCTAAAAACATACCCTTAGATGGCTATATTGACAGACAAATAATCATGTTATGGCTCCTGGAAGATCTGGAGGAAAAATCAAAAATGGAAAATAAAAAATTTTTCATGATCTTTGATTCAAACAAATAAAGAAGAGGGTTTCTGCCCCAGTATGCAGTCATGGCCAAAAGTTTTGAGAATGATACAAATATTAATTTTAACAAAGTCTACTGCTTCAGTTTTTCTAATGGCAATTTGCATATACTCCAGAATGTCATAAAGAGTGATCAGCTTAACACCAATTACTTGCAAAGTCAATATTTGGCTAGAAAATGAACTTTAACCCCCAAAACACATTTCAACATCACTGCAGTCCTGCCTTAAAAGGAGCAGCTAACATCGTCTTAGTGATTGTTCCATTAACACAGGTGTGGGTGTTGATGAGGACAGGGCCGGTGATCAATCAGTCATGATTAAGTAAGAATGACACCACTGGACACTTTAAAAGGAGGCTGGTGCTTGTTATCATTGTTTCTCTTCAGTTAACCATGGATATCTCTAAAGAAACACGTGCAGCCATCATTGCACTGCACAAAAATGGCCTAACAGAGAAGAGTATCGCAGCTACAAAGATTGCACCTCAGTCAACAATCTATCGCATAATCAAGAACTTCAAGGAGAGAGCTTCCATTGTTGTCAAAAAGGCTCCAGGGCGCCCAAGAAAGACCAGCAAGCGCCAGGACCGTATCTTAAAACTGTTTCAGCTGCGGGATCGGACTACCAGCAGTGCCGAGCTTGCTCAGGAATGGCAGCAGGCTGGTGTGAGTGCTTCTGCACGCACTGTGAGACAGAGACTCTTTGAGCAAGGCCTGGTTTCAAGGAGGGCAGCAAAGAAGCCACTTCTCTCCAGAAAAAACATCAGGGACCGACTGATATTCTGCAAAAGGTACAGGGAGTGGACTGCTGAGGATTGGGGTAAAGTCATTTTCTCTGATGAATCCCCTTTTCGATTGTTTGGGACATCTGGAAAACAGCTTATTCGGAGAAGAAGAGGTGAGCGCTACCACCAGTCTTGTCTCATGCCAATTGTAAAGCATCCTGAAACCATTCATGTGTGGGGTTGCTTCTCAGACAAGGAAATCGGCTCACTCACCGTCTTGCCTAAAAACACAGCAATGAATAAAGAATGGTACCAGAATGTCCTCCAAGAGCAACTTCTCCCAACCATCCAAGAGCAGTTTGGCGCCCAACAATGCCTTTTCCAGCATGATGGAGCACCTTGCCATAAAGCAAAGGTGATAACTAAATGGCTCAGGGAACAAAACATAGAGATTTTGGGTCCATGGCCTGGAAACTCCCCAGATCTTAATCCCATTGAGAACTTGTGGTCAATCATCAAGAGACGGGTGGACAAACAAAAACCAACAAATTCTGTCAAAATGCAAGCATTGATTATGCAAGAATTGACTGCTATCAGTCAGGATTTGGTCCAGAAGTTGATTGAGAGCATGCCAGGGAGAGTTGCAGAGGTCCTGAAGAAGAAGGGCCAACACTGCAAATATTGACTTGCTGCATTAACTCATTCTAACTGTCAATATAACCTTTTGGTACTCATAATATGATTGCAATTATATTTCTATATGTGATATAAACATCAGACAGTTTTCTGAAGGATCCACGATCTGTAATGGGCGCTCAGGTAAAAGCAAAGGATTCCCAGGTAAATTAAAAAGGCTTTATTCCTCGTGCCTCCATAGTCACAACATGTTTGAAACATGTTGTGGCTATGGAGGCACGAGGAATAAAGCCTTTTTAATTTACCTGGGAATCCCTTGCTTTTACCTGAGCGCCCATTACAGAGTGTGGATCCTTCAGAAAACTGCATTGTCTCATTGAGCTACACAGCAGGAGCAGCTCGGTTCCAGCGCAGTGAGGACCAGGGGTTACACGAGGTAACTAAGGAAAAAAAACAACGCTCACACCAGTGTTGTGCATGGCCTGCACAACATTATCAGGTTAGTGGACATTTATATAACCCTCTTGAGGGATTAATTATACAGACGGTATTGCACCATTGCGCCTCCTCTCTCCTTCTTGTTTATTGCATAAACATCAGACAAACACAAATAAAAACCAGAGGGCAGCAGATCATGTGAAAATATAATTTTGGTGTCATTCTCAAAACTTTTGGCCATAACTGTATATTAGATGTCAAACAACAACCCATACTGCATTTATTTAGTAAAATACAAGACTTTAATAATGCTTCATTATAAAAAAAACATATACGGTACATTTAGCAGCTACATAAATTGTGTACATAGTGTGCTTAGGACATCAAGAGTTTCTACAAATATTTTTTACAAAATGATAAAGTGCACAGTTCAGAAAAAGGACCGATAAAATTTCTCAGTTTGAGGTAACAACCCCCTGTATATTTACTTAATAGGGCAAGTATAAATAGATTTTAAGACAAGGTTACTTAGCAAGACACAGACCTTGGATTATGTATGCAATTGCACAGCAGATACAGTATATACTATTTGCTCAGTTCTCATATAAAACAGGCAAGAGCTAGCATGTACAAATGCAACCCAGTCTCAAGCTTCTGGACTAGTTCACTGAACCCAAGGATTCCCAGCCTATATTTAATGCTCAGTTCTCAATTGGAAAACGGGCAAGGAGCTAGAAATCACATACCTGGAGGAGTCTCCTGCCTCTATAGTGGTTCCCTGAGTCAATGAGCCCCTATGCCCTTTATATCACACTTACCCATAATGAAACAGGTGGTATTATTATTATTATTTATTTATATAGCGCCATTAGGTTCCATGGCGCTTTACATGAGGATGAGGGAGACAAGAACAAGTACACTAAATCTAGGCGATCAGGACGTACAGGTATGGGTCCGGGAGTCACCCAGATGCGTTTCGCTATGAGCTTCCTCGGTGGGGTTTAGGGGACCTTCCTAATTTCCACCTTATATGTGCTGTACTATAGTGTGGGAGCGGAGTCCTCACCACATGCAGAATGCCACCACGCCCCCTGCTTGCCGCCCGTGGCCAATCCCCAGCCAGGGGGTCTGTAAATCAGTAAGGATGCCTCTAGCGGCGTCATGGGTGTGGCCTGAAATCGCGCATGCGGACCCGCTGCCGCCCTATTTATGTATCATGATGTGGTTATATCAATGGATATTAAGGGCCATTGATATGTAGATTTTATGATCTGTAAAAAACTAATTGTTTATTGTAACTTTACATTGTTCACTGCAATTGAAATTTATCTGCAAGATAACTTGAATATGTGGATAAAAATAACTTAAAATGCAGAGTTTCACTGCGGCTTGATACAGTGCAGTGTGATCATAAATAAAATCTGACCAATAAGAAATGTAACATATCTATTATAATTATATTGTGGTCACATCAGCGAACTGCTTTAATCCCGACACATATGTGTAATGTATAAATAACCTTCAATTATGCCACTATGGATATATTATTTTTCATTCATGATCTGTAAAAAGTGTCAACTGAAATCTATTCCCATATTGGTGAAATTGACAGGGCACTTTGATTATGCCACTATGGGTTTATTATGTTCAGGATCTACTATATAATTGTCTAATGTTGTCTGTGTGACACGGAAATCGCTCGCCAGACAGAGGCCGCTCATTGGTGCCCGCCGGAGGCAGGCACCAAGGAGCGCAGACTTTACAAATAGGCGCGAGAGTTCAAAGTTCAAATTTCACACCAATTTGCAGCCCGGCCAACGGTGGCCACAGCGCGCGCTCCCAGCTGGAAAGCCGCTGACCGGTGCTCAGCCGCGGCTACCTGTGGCACAGAGGCCCGCGGCTCACTGCGATATCACCGGGACCACCTTCACTGGCTTGTGCCAAAGTCTTTGCAATTCAATCTTTAAATCCTCATATTGTGTCAGTTTTTTCACTTGCTTCTCCTCAATCCTGCTATCACCTGATATTGCGACATTGACAATCCACAATTCCTTTTATCCTTACAATCGTAAGGTCCGGAGTATTGTGTTTCAAGGCTTTATCGGTCTGAAATTCGAAAGTCTCATAGTAGTTTTGCATGTTCATTTTCAATAACCTTTTCAGGTTTATAATCCCACCGCTTCTTTGAGACAGGAAGATGGTAATTGTGGCTCAAATTCCAGTGAATCATCTGAGCAACTGTATTCTGCCTTTGCATGCTTGTAGTCTGTCTGCACGATCTTCTTGCAGCAGCTCTGTATATGATTAGGGATGAGCGAGTATACTAGCTACTATTCGGAACTCGCCGAATAGTAGCGGTATTCGGGTACTCCCTACTCTCTGAGTATCTTATCATTACTCGGAAGTAGCGAGTAGTCCGAATACTTTCGCAGTGTATCTATAGATACGCTGCGAAAGTACCCTAAAAGTGAATAAAAGTTTTTAAAAATAATAAAATTACATACTCACCTGTCCGACACCTGCACTGGGACCGTCCCAGAAGACCTGCGATCACTGGACAAGGACCTATGACTTCCAGCCAATCAGATGGCCGGTAGCGATCTGGCCAATCAGATGGCAACATGTCACAACCACGTGATCGCTAGCGGCCACCTGATTGGCCAGATTGCAAGGTCCTTGCAGTACACCTAGGATTAGCAGAAAAGCCTTGGGGTTGTAACATTATATTTAGTGCTCTTATATATATTGTTTGTTTTATGTACCTGATGAAGGCTGCACGACAAAAATAGCAGCCGTAATGCTTTATACTGTATTCTAATATATCCTTTTTTTTTTGAAAAATAAAAATAATTTTTTGGTATAATATTTTTTGGAATTGGATCCATTTGAAAGTCTTAAGGTGACTAGCACCACAACAGCCTGGAGGCTTCTTTCCCACTGTGAATTCACTACCTATATGGATCCAAAGTTGGATCACTGCATAGTTCTCCAGAGTGAGCTGCATACCTATCTGGACGCAGAGGAGAGATACCTGGAGAATTGATTCCTTGAGAGTCTTAACGTGCATCTATTGCTGACTGCAGGTGACCATAACTACGTTATAAAATATTTGTTCTCCTTTGGTAAAAACGTTAATATGCCCAGAGGAAGCGCCGCACTTCTGTTTTTCCTTTTTCCCAATTCACGGTTCTTTCAAGGATAAACTTGGACATGGCAGGGCAGGCTTTTCCATAATGCTTTACAATTATCATATGTTACAGCAAAGCCAAGCAGTTGGGACTATAACAGCTTGTATAACAGTAAAGTCTGGAAATGCTGAAGACATTTTGTGGCAAACTGAATTTTGAGAGAATATTTAAGGTCACAACCTATATATATATATATATATATATATATATATATATATATATATATATATATATATATTTATAGGTAGAGAAAGCTATAACACTAAATGAACATACGTTATGATATCACAGTGGTCAAGAAGCGAAACCATCTCATTATCTATAGCCATGTATGTTTTGGCCACTTTTATTTTTCTAAATCTGTTTTCATTAAATAACTTGAAATGAGTTGGATAAAATCTTAGAGGCCATCCTACTATTTGTAATTAATCACAAATTGATTCATTGCACATCTAATTTGAAAAAAGCCAACATTCAAGAGATTCGCTCATTTTTAGAATTATACAGTGAAAACTCATAAATTAAATAATAATCTATGACTATGTTTGCTGAGCAAAAGAATGAAACATAGGAAAGTAAAATTTTAGAATCTGAGAGTCTTCTGTGGTTTAATGGCTAACTGAAAAGATGGCAAATAAAAGCAAGCTTTCAAGACTCTATGGTCTCTTCTTCAGGCTTAAGGCTATGTTCACAAGTTGCATATTTCAGTTTTTACGCAGCGCTGTTATATGGATGCGCAAATGCTGTGAGATGCATTGACGTTAGCTGTCCCAGCCAAGTCAATGCATTTCACTGATTTCCATTCACATGCTGCGTTTTTTAGGCATCCGCTTTTGGCTTACCTTCCTGCGCTTTTTACTCACCTCGCCGTGCTCAGAAATCTCACCTCATCTTGATGGTGTAGGTCCTTTGGAGGACCCAAGACTATACCATGTGACCATGCGATGTCACCCGGTCACATGGTGCTGCGGGGTCCTAGAAACTGCGTTCTCTGCGGCCCAGCGGGGATGACAGGAGATCACCAGTGGTCACGGGACAGTGTGGTGAGGTGGCTAAATGTGCAGGAAGAAAAGCGTAGCAGCGTTCACACACAGAATGCTGCGCTCTGTGAGGATCTGTTCCTGGTGCAGTTTTGCACCAAAAACGGATCATCACAAAACGCAGCAATTCTGCTGTGTGTGAACCCAGCCTAAGGCTTAAACCTGTATAGAGGCCTTAGAGTCTTGAAAGCTTGGTAACATTTACCACCCTGTCAGTTAGCCATTATAAAGTAACAACCACTAAGGACTCTAAAGGCCCGTTACACGCTACGATGTTCCAGCATCCAATCAACGATCCGACCTGGCCGGGAACGCTGGAACATCGTTTACTGATTGCTGGTGAGGTGTTCAACGTGCAGATATATTGACTGACGCATCAATGATTCCGTGACAACTGAACAATATTTTCGGTCGTTCGGACGTCTACGTGCTTCAGTTCTGAATAGCCGAAGTCGCAAACGAGATCGTTGAAAAGGTGTCACACATGCTGATGCTGCAGGCCCAACGAACGATGGATGATAAATTTATGGTCCAGTCCATTAATCAACAATCAACGATTATCCAACTTATCGTTGGTTGTTACTACATGTCACACACTACAATGTTGTTTCGAGGTCGCAGCAACGTCACAAAGCCGGTGACGTTGTAACGATATTGTTAACAATATTGTAGCGTGAACGGGGACCTGAAGAATATTTTTCAATCTACTGGCTAACACAGTACAAAGATTTTTTTTTACCTTTAGAGGAAAGTTAGAAGTTGAAATTAAATCCAAGTTATAAATCCTGTGAAGTATGTTATCCTATGTTATAACATGGAAGAACAGTAGATTAGAATAAAGTAGAAGAATGGAAAACGAATCTGAAATTATATTTTGTGTTTACCAGAGCAATATTTATTTATATGTTTGGTGAATACCTTGGAGGGATCGCAATGAATATGACTTTAAATCAGGGTCGATAGATGCAAAAAGCAAAGAAATCACAGCACACTAATATAATGCAATCAATTAAAATAATAACATCCTTTCACAGGGACGTTTTCTAGCAATGTGATATCAATTTTGAAATACCAAAAGTGTAATAATGAAGTGCAATTATACAATAAATAGTATAATGTATGATACTGCCAGTGTTAATTCCATGGAAAACAAGAAAAAGTATTAAAATAAATATATTCATTAAACTAATTAATTAAATTAGTTAGCTCTTACACAGATGAATAATTTATATGATTTTGTTTCCTTTGAATGCTGCATTTTTTCTGTTCTGTGCATACTTTGGACCTTGAATCAAGGTGACATTCCTTGTCACCCATCCATAGTTTTCTTTAGTAGTGCTGCTTTTCTTTGTGTATATTGACTGTCTAACAAGCTGCCATTTGTTCCATGTTGAAAGATGCTGTGGATATTGGTAGTGTCCTGTAGGATGTTGTTCTATAGATAAGATGCTCTCACAGAAACAAACATTGTTAGCATTATCTTTGAAAAGCAATAACTGCGTATGTTTTCCTAATGCTCTTCTTTAATTACTAGGGTATGTACAATATGTATTACGATTTTGCACAGACGTTTCTGCACGATTTCTGCATCTCTTGGAAGGAAAATGCAACCACAAAAACAGGCAGTTTTTTGTTTGGTTCAGATTTTTCCCATTCATAAGAATTGATAACTCTATAACAAACTCTCTGAAAGAATCAACATGCTACAGATTCATTGTTGCACCAAATCTGCAAGGAGAAAATACTCAACGTATTCATGAGACTTCAGGATTCTGATTGACTTTGACGGCATCAAGATTTCCATCAGATTTTGTGACAAATCTGCACTTAAAAAAAGTGCAATGTGTGCACACAATCTAACTCAGGGGTCTCAAACACGCGACCCGAGGGCCGGCGGCCCCTGGGGCATCACTGTGCAGCCCGCGGCACCTTGGACAACTTAATGATGCATCGCCCTAGTGCAGTGGTCCACTGCAATCCCCACTGTGTTATGACTTCCGGCCACAGCACTAACAAGCTCTGCCGCTCAGCAAGGTCAATGCAAGCTGCCAGCCAATGAGAGGCCCGCAGCGGACAGCGGCATAGGACCTCACCTGTGGACCTCTGGCAGGCAGATTGCATTGAACTTGCAGGGCAACAGAGCTTGTCTGAGCGGAGGCTGAAGGAAGTCATAGCACAGCGGAGGCCGTAAGTCAGCACAGCGGGAACAGCAGTGGCCCCCTGCACTGGAGTGATGCATCATTAAAGTGAGAAAAGTGTAAATGTGTGTGAGAGAGTGTGAGAGAGTGTGTGTGAGTGTGTATGTAGTGTGTGTGTGAGTGTGAATGTGTGTGGGAGTGTGTGAGCATGTGTGTATAAGAAAGAGTGTGTGAGGGTGTGTGCGTGTATGAGAGTGCGTGTGTGTGAGGATGTGTGTAAGTGTGTGTGGGTGTGTGTTTGAGGGTGTGTGTGTGAGTGTGTGTGTGAATAAGTGTGTGTATGTGAGTGTGTGTGTGTGAGTGTGTAAAAAAAAGGTAAACCAGGATGGGGGCATCACTATGAAAGTAGATCAGGATGGGGGACATCACTAGAAAAGGGGATCAGGATGGGGGACATCACTAGAAAAGGGGATCAGGATGGGGGACATCACTAGAAAAGGGGATCAGGATGGGGATATCACTACAAAAGGGAATCAAGATGAGGGACATCACTACTAAAGGGGATCGGGATGGGGACAACACTACTAAGGGGGAACAGGATGGGGGACATCACTAGAAAAGGGGATCAGGATGGGGGAGATCATTAGAAAAGGGGATCAGGATGGGACATTACTACAAAAGGGAATCAAGATGAGGGACATCACTACTAAAGGGCATCGGGATGGGGACAACACTAGAAAAGGGGATCAGGATGAGGGACATCACTAGGAAAGGGGATCAGGATGGGGGACATCACCAGGAAAGGGGATCAGGATGGGGGACATCACTAGGAAAGGGGATCAGGATGGGGGACATCACTAGGAAAGGGGATCAGGATGGGGGACATCACTAGGAAAGGGGATCAGGATGGGGGACATCACTAGAAAAGGGGATTTCTCTATGCTCAATGTGGTACACACAAGGACACAGGACAGAGGTTGAGTCAACTTTAATCCATGTCAACTGGCTGCAAGTGTGAGTTAGTTATTGCCAACACCTGTTAGGTGCCACACGTAAGTTACAGGTGATGTTAATTACACAAATTAGAGAAGGATCACATGATTTTTCTAACAGTGCCAATACTTTTGTCCACCCCCTTTTTTATATTTGGTGTGGAATTATATCCAATTTGGCTTTAGGACAATTCTTTTGTGTTTTTTTCATTGAAGACAAATTAAATGAAGATAATACCAAAGAATTTGTGATTTCAATCATTTTCAGCAAGAAACTGAGTATTATCTGACAGAATTGCAGGGGTGTCAATACTTTTGGCCAACACTGTAGCTACGGCACTCCAGATAAATTATGTAATCTGCCTTTATTCTGACATCATATACAGGGTATGGCTACGTTTCGGGCTCCCTCGCCCTACTTCCAGCAATCACTAGCCCAAAATCCCAGGTATATATACACAGTGGTCTTAATACATCAATTATTACATCAATTATTAACATCTTATTTTTTTTTCATATTTCAACAACCTGTGTTCATTCTATTACATGTGCTCCTTTTTACAATACTTTCCCATTACAGTCATTGGTATTGTTTATAAATATGTGTTTTTCTTATAAATAAAGTGCATCAAATCTCTTAATTGCCCTCCTGTAGCTCACCTGTCTTTCATGACAATTAGAATATTTTTATTTAGATATTAAATCCTGTGAGAGAATCCATTACTCACCAGCACCATGTGTGTGTGCTTTCTAGGCTTGGAGTTTCTGCAGTTCCACCCTCTCTGCTGTGTATGGCTGCTATGGTCACAGGGAGCTTGGCCTCAGCGCCATTTTGCGATTGTGATTCCTTTCTGGCAAAAAACCCAGACAGACTGGAACCAGAGACACAGGTGCCAAAATGAGTACAGCCACTTCTGCACACATTTGCACCTTATCACTGGAGGAGAGGGGAAGCTGTTTTATATTTGGAGTAAAAAAGGGGTCTCTAGATTATATTTGTAGTACAGCAGGAGAAAACAAATAGAGATAAACACTGCAATGGGGGACTCATTCCAGAAAGCGTCTAGATGAATTTTCTACAATGTCAGCATTAACAACACCCCAGAGACCATTAGGTATTTCAGTAAATTGGCAGTCCCTCTAAATGACCTATTATAGTGATCTCAGTAAGAAATGCTTCTATAAAAACGGTTGCCATCTCATTTATCCAGAACTAGTGGGTCCTTTGGTTGTCCAGCAAACTAAGGACCATAAGGAAAGAAACTCCACGCTTTTGACAAAACCCAGATGGGTTTCCCCAGGACCTCTTATTTATATGGACCTGCTACAAACAAAACTGAACAGACCTAACAATAATACTTAAGACATTTTGTGGCACAGAAAATTGGGGCTTACTATTGGATACAATGGGTTACGCAATAGCCAAGAAGACTCTAATACACAATAATAAGTATAGAAACTCTATGTAGAAGGATACATGCCATTTCCCTCACTGTTTCTTGTAGTATCAGGTTATCCATGGACCAAAAAAGACAGAAGTTGTATAGACTATTCCTGGATCCTAGGGAAGACAGACAGACAACAGCCATGTTTGCAGAATCATACATGACCAGGGTGGCTACTAACCACAATAAGACTATGATCCAGTGGCGTAGCAACTGTTTGTGGCGCCCGGTCGGACGAAAAATTTGCCGCAGATGCCACCCCTAAGAATTGGGCCAAATGGCCACTCACCTCCTGAACTCTCCATCCTCCTGCACTCCCCATCCTCCTGCACTCCCCATCCTTCATACTCCTGCACTCCCCATCCTCCATCCTCCTGCACTCCCCATCCTACTGTACTCTCCATCTTCCATCCTCCTGCACTCCCCATCCTCCTGCACTCCCCATCCTCCATCCTCCTGCACTCCCCATCCTCCTGCACTCCCCATCCTACTGTACTCTCCATCCTCCATATTCCTGCACTCCCCATCCTACTGTACTCTCCATCTTCCATCCTCCTGCACTCCCCATCCTCCTGCACTCCCCATCCTCCATACTCCTGCACTCCCCATCCTCCATCCTCCTGCACTCCCCATCCTACTGTACTCTTCATCTTCCATCCTCCTGCACTCCCCATCCTCCTGCACTCCCCATCCTCCATCCTCCTGCACTCCCCATCCTACTGTACTCTCCATCCTCCATATTCCTGCACTCCCCTTCCTCCATCCTACTGTACTCTCCATCCTCCATATTCCTGCACTCCTCATCCTCCTGCACTCCCCATCCTCCATCCTCCTGCACTCCCCATCCTCCTGCACTCCCCATCCTCCTGCACGCTCCATCCTCCTGCACGCTCCATCCTCCTGCACGCTCCATCCTCCTGCGCTCCCCATCCACCATCCTCCTGCACTCTCCATCCTCCTGCACACTACATCCTCCTGCACACTACATCCTCCTGCGCTCTCCATCCTCCTGCGCTCCCCATCCACCATCCTCCAGCACCCTCCATCCTCCAGCGCCCTCCATCCTACTGTACTCTCCATCCTCCATATTCCTGCACTCCCCATCCTCCATCCTACTGTACTCTCCATCCTCCATATTCCTGCACTCCCCATCCTCCTGCACTTCCTATCCTCCATCCTCCTGCACTCCCCATCCTCCTGCAGTCCCATCCTCCTGCGCTATCCATCCTCTGCACTCTCTATCCTCCTGCGCTCTCTATCCTCCATCCTCCTGCACGCTCCATCCTTCTGCGCTCTCCATCCTCCTGCGCTCTCCATCCTCCATCCTCCTGCGCTCTCCATCCTCCTGTGCTCTCCATCCTCTATCCTCCTGCACTCTCCATCCTCTATCCCATGCAGTTTCCATCCTCTATCCATTGCAGATTCCATCCTCTGTCCCTTGCAGATTCCATCCTCTATCCCCTGCAGATTCCATCCTCTGTCCCCTGCAGATTCCATCCTCTATCCCCTGCAGATTCCATCCTCTGTCCCCTACAGATTCCATTCTCTGTCCCCTGCAGATTCCATACTCTGTCCCCTGCAGATTCCATTCTCTGTCCCCTGCAGTTTACATCCTCTGTCCCCTGCAGATTCCATCCTCCACCCTCCCTGTATCCATCATCCCCGTGCACAGCCTGCAGCCCTCTGCACCCATCTCTCACACACCTCTTGTACACTTCTTTATTTGGTCCCATCTTCTCTCCAGGTTCTTGTATGATATCTCCTTCACGCTGGGTATACTCCATGGCTCCGCCCACCCGGGTCACATGCCTGTGACATCATCGCAGGTCCTGCTGCTCCATATTATCTCTTGTGCTGGGCAGGCTAATACAGCCCTGACACTGAGGTGATTCACCTGCAGGCCGCTGCCGCCCCCACACACGTGCCGCCTGGGGCGGACCGCCCCCCCCACGTATGCCACTGCTATGATCACACTCGAATGACTTGAAGTTCCCTATGTACCAATACACCATCTCTCAGGATGAGTCAGGTCAGCCTAACCTTCAATTTTTAATAAATTATATACTTTTCTATGTGTAGTGAGCACAAGGGTAGAGCACACATCATGGCAACTTAATGGATGAATGATCTGATGGAACATTGAACTTGTATCTAAGTAGGTCCATAAGTGTCTTCTCTGCCAGTATTTTTATTCTATCAAGCCATTGGTTTGCTGGATTTCCTTTTCTGATCTTTCTTTTCTGCTGACCATAATATCCTTCTCCAGTGATTGCTCTCTTTGTATGATGTCTCCAAAGCAGGCAAGTCATAGTTTGGTGATCTTTGCTTCAAATTACACGACTGGCTTGATTTGTCTCAAAATTGCATCAATTTTCAAGGAAACTGAGAACTTTAGACAGTCAACTAGCTTTTTGCTCTTCATGACTGTCATCACTCCGGTACTAGACGCAGTAACATATGGCATTAGAATCCTGCTAGTATAACAATAACATGGGATCATTGACTACACTTTTGCTTGTAATAAAGGAATTTGTGATCATACCATTGAAGCAGATGTTTTTTTCTAATTTGTAGAGTCATAAAACCATGCAAGGCTAAAAATACATAATAACACAAGCATGGGCCTTAGTTACAAACTGAACAAGAATCGACTTCTTTCCCTAAATGTAACAAGACAATGGGCATCTTGGTAGCTCAGTGGTTAGACTAAGATCTGCAACATATTTATATTATGTCCCCTTAGTTGTGTGGTTTTCCTCCAGATATTTGTTTTTTTGCACAGAAGAGAAGACACAGACATAAAGGTACCGTTACACCTTTCAACATCGCTTCCGACATCGTTCAAAAGTGACGTCAGGAACGATGTTGAAACTACATCGTAGTTGCGGCGTTGCGTGTAAACGCACGATTTAACAACAATAGTTGTTCAAGTAGGAGTTGACAGGTTTTCCTGCATGCAGGAAAACCTGTCAACTTCAACTTAAACAACCAGCGGGATTGTTCGGTGTGACACCGCAATAGCGATGTCACGGCCGATCCTGCCTATTCGCTGCATTGCGGCTGATCGCTCGCTGGGTTGATCCCAGCCCAGCGAGCGATCGTGGAGCCAACATCGCAGCGCCATCACCGGCAACATCTTGCCGTGTGACAGCTAGGCTGCGATGTCGGAAGCGAGTGCGGAAGCGAGGTGTGACAGTACCTTAAGACAGACTCCTGCACAAGAACAAGGCCTTTTAGTGTCCATTATCTCACCATATTGCACAATCTCTACTGCTCTGAGGTGGAAGTTGCCTCCTTCCCTCTTTGGCCCAACATTCGCATTATATTTTGAATTTGAAATCAAAACGTTTCTTGCATAGTAAGACGAATAAAATACTTTTATTGCTAAAGGCAACAAAAAGCTTATTTGATGCATACTGATCTGACATTTGAATTAAATTGAAATACATACTGAATAAATCTTTAAGTTACGGTATACTTTAAGAAAACCTTTAAAGGACTCATTTGCAAGGTTCAGTTTTATTGATTTTTCACTGGTGCCTCAGCTGTTCAAATATTCATCAATGTAATTCCAAAAACAGACAGAGGGATACAAAAGTGCACAACTGATCTTAGAGTCAAAGCAACAAGCGCGAATAACTGCCAGCTTCTCATTATGCTAGTTTAGCTGTATAAGATCAATAAGTGACAAATGTAAGTAATAGCATGGATATTTTATCAACATAAAGCATCTGAAACATGAAAGAGACACAAGTTGTGTAGCCAAAGTTAAATCTTTCATGCTCAGTGACTTTTATTAGAATGGATTTTGAATGATTTGTACTTCAACAGATCAAAAGCAACAACACAGAAAGTATTGTACAAGGTGCCAAAAAAACTATAACTATTAGAAATACTCAACTTTTAGAACCTGAAAGTGTGAAATGTACTTGTTTTCTTCAGTATTATTAACTGACTAGATGGTGGGCCGATGCTAACACATCGGGTATTCTCAGTGCTTTTTTTGTAAAAAAATAATTCCTGGTAGGCCTCTTGGAGCCGAGGGGGGCGGGGCCTGGGGGCAGGCTGTCGTCAGGGGCCGGGCGAGATTAATATGTTTAATATATTAATATATTTTCTCCGAACTTTGCCCCCGGTCTTATTTTCAGGGGGGAGGCATACACACACAGGGGCATACACTCACAGGGGCATACACTCACAGGGGCATACACTCACAGTATGGTGGCTCAGTGGTTAGCACTGTATATGGTGGCTCAGTGGTTAGCACTGTATACGGTGGCTCAGTGGTTAGCACTGTATACGGTGGCTCAGTGGTTAGCACTGTATACGGTGGCTCAGTGGTTAGCACTGTATACGGTGGCTCAGTGGTTAGCACTGTATATGGTGGCTCAGTGGTCAGTACTGTATATGGTGGCTCAGTGGTTAGCGCTGTATACTGTAGCTCAGTGTATAGCACTGTATGGTGACTCAGTGGTTAGCATTGTACAGTGGCTCAGTGGTTAGCACTGTATGGTGGCTCAGTGGTTAGCACTGTATATGGTGGCTCAGTGGTTAGCACTGTATATGGTGGCTCAGTGGTTAGCATTTTACGGTGGCTCAGTGGTTAGCACAGTATATGGTGGCTCAGTGGTTAGCATTGTACGGTGGCTCAGTGGTTAGCACTGTGTATTGTGGCTCAGTGGTTAGCACAGTATATGGTGGCTCAGTGGTTAGCATTGTACGGTGGCTCAGTGGTTAGCACTGTACAGTGGCTCAGTGGTTAGCATTGTACGGTGGTTCAGTGGTTAGCACTGTGTATGGTGGCTCAGTGGGTAGCACAGTATATGGTGGCTCAGTGGTTAGCATTGTAAGGTGGCTCAGTGGTTAGCATTGTACGGTGGCTCAGTGGTTAGCACTGCACGTTGTCTCTGTGGTTAGCAACGTATGATGGCTCAGTGGTTAGCAGCACAGTATTTAGTGGGCAGGTGGTTAGACTAGGATGAAGGCTGGGGGGTGAGCGCAGGAGGACGGAGGATGGAGGCGTGAGCGCAGGATGACAGAGGCTCGTGGGGTGAGGGCAGGAGGACAGAAGCTGGTGGGGTGAGGGCAGGAAGACAGAGGCTGGAGGGGTGAGGGCAGGAGGACAGAGGCTGGTGGGGTGAGGGAAGGAGGACTGAGGCTGGAGGGGAGAGGGCAGGAGGATGGAAGCTGGAGGGGTGAGCGCAGGAGGACAGAGGCTGGAGGGGTGAGGGCAGGAGGACGGAGGCTGTAAGGGTGAGTGCAGGATGACGGAGGCTGGAAGGGTGAGTGCAGGATGACGGAGGCTAGAGGGTGAGTGCAGGATGAAGGAGGCTGGAGGGGTGAGTGCAGGAGGACGGAGACTGGAAGGGTGAGTGCAGGATGATGGAGGCTAGAGGGTGAGTGCAGGATGACGGAGGCTGGAGGGGTGAGTGCAGGAGGACGGAGGCTGGAAGGGTGAGTGCAGGATGACGGAGGCTAGAGGGTGAGTGCAGGATGATGGAGGCTGGAGGGGTGAGTGCAGGAGGACGGAGGCTGGAGGGGTGAGGGCAGGATGACGGAGGCTGGAGGGGAGAGGGCAGGATGTAAAAAAAATATTCCTGGTACGCCTCTCGGAGCCGTGGGGGGCGGGGCCTGGGGGCGGGCTGCCGTCAGGGGCCGGGCGAGATTAATATATTTAATATATTAATATATTTTCTCTGAACTTTGTACCCGGTCTTATTTTCAGGGGGGAGGAATACACACACAGGGGCATACACACACAGGGGCATACACACACAGGGGCATACACTCACAGGGGCATACACTCACAGGGGCATACACTCACAGGGGCATGCACTCACAGTATGGTGGCTCAGTGGTTAGCACTGTATACGGTGGCTCAGTGGTTAGCACTGTATACGGTGGCTCAGTGGTTAGCACTGTATACGGTGGCTCAGTGGTTAGCACTGTATACGGTGGCTCAGTGGTTAGCACTGTATAGTGGCACAGTGGTTAGCACTTTATGGTTTCTCAGTGGTTAGCACTGTATGGTGGCTCAGTGGTTAGCACTGCATATGGTGGCTCAGTGGTTAGCACTGTATATGGTGGCTCAGTGGTTAGCACTGTATATGGTGGCTCAGTGGTCAGTACTGTTTATGGTGGCTCAGTGGTTAGCGCTGTATACGGTGGCTCAGTGAATAGCACTGTATGGTAACTCAGTGGTTTGCATTCTACGGTGGCTCAGTGGTTAGCACTGTATGTTGGCTCAGTTGTTAGCACTGTATATGGTGGCTCAGTGGTTAGCACTGTATATGGTGGCTCAGTGGTTAGCATTTTACGGTGGCTCAGTGGTTAGCACAGTATATGGTGGCTTAGTGGTTAGCATTGTACGGTGGCTCAGTGGTTAGCACTGTGTATGGTGGCTCAGTGGTTAGCAAAGTATATGGTGGCTCAGTGGTTAGCATTGTACGGTGGCTCAGTGGTTAGCACTGTACGGTGGCTCAGTGGTTAGCATTGTACGGTGGCTCAGTGGTTAGCAACGTATGATGGCTCAGTGGTTAGCAGCACAGTATTTAGTGGGCAGGTGGTTAGACCAGGATGAAGGCTGGGGGGTGAGCGCAGGAGGACGGAGGCTGGAGGGGTGAGCGCAGGATGACAGAGGCTGGTGGGGTGAGGGCAGGAGGACAGAGGCTGGTGGGGTGAGGGCAGGAGGACAGAGGCTGGTGGGGTGAGGGCAGGAGGACAGAGGCTGGAGGGGTGAGGGCAGGAGGACGGAGGCTGGTGGGGTGAGGGAAGGAGGACTGAGGCTGGAGGGGTGAGGGCAGGAGGACAGAGGCTGGAGGGGTGAGTGCAGGATGACGGAGGCTAGAGGGTGAGTGCAGGATGACGGAGGCTGGAGGGGTGAGTGCAGGAGGACGGAGGCTGGAGGGGTGAGTGCAGGATGACGGAGGCTGGAGGGATGAGGGCAGGATGACGGAGGCTGGTGGGGTGAGCGCAGGAGGACAGAGGCTGGCAGGGTGAGGGCAGGAGGACGGAGGCTGAAGGGGTGAGTGCAGGAGGTTGGAGGCTGGAGGTGTGAGTGCAGGATGACGGAGGCTGAAGGGGTGAGGGCAGGAGGGCGGAGGCTGGAAGGGTGAGGGCAGGAGGATCACCTTACTATATAAAATATCTATAAATTTATCACACCTATGTATTTATGTATACCTATGTCATATCTTTCTGTTATCTAGCTATGTATTATCTATGTATTTTAGATCTATTTATTTGTGCATCTGTCCATCTATTTTTTCGTTTGCGCCGCGGCTATCGTCGGGAGATCTCCCGACGATAGCCACGGCCGGGCGCATGTGTCCAGGCGATAGCGATGCCAATGCGTCGATGTCGCCAGATTTCAGCTTGGTGCAAGTATTGAATGTGCGCGGCTGTTATTGGTTGCCGCGGCTGGTGGCAACCAATGAATGCTGGCGCATGATTTTCTAGACAGACACGATTAGGCAATTATATAGTAGATTGATGTCATGCAGAATAGTTATAGTGTCTTAGCTCTAAAATGAAAGGAATTTACCAAGCATAAAAAAGTTCTTTAATATCTCGTAATTTTTTTCTTTGTACTTTGAATGGATTGCAATAGAGAGTAAGGAGCGGGAAGGGATGTAAACATTTACTTGTTTTCTGCAATGTTATTGACTAATTTATATGATGCAAAATAGGCATAGTGTTATAGCTTTAAAATTTAAGGAATTTACCAAGCAGAAAAAAATTATAGGTTCCTAAATATCCCGAAACCTTTTCATTGTACTTTGAATTGATTGCAATAGAAAGTAAGAAGCTGGAGGTGATGAGATCACATGTGACAGTTCAGGAATATAGCAGAGTTTTGGACAACTAAGGGCATGTGCTAATGATCTGGAGGCACTGTGTCTAAGGCGCAGTGCCTCCGGACCTGCGGGTGCATGCAGGGAGACCTCAGCCACCCTGTACTCACAATCTGCAGTGGATGCAGGGCGTCTTCTCCCTGCGTGCACCCGATGGTGACCGCTTGCAACTCTGCAGCATAAAATTAACATAGTGCGGAGGTGCAGAAATCCAGCCACCAGCACCACAACTGAAAATATGCTGCAGTCAGGTGAAGCATAGTGGGCATGGGATTTCTACAAATCCCATACACTATGCTTGTACTATTCAGAGTCCAAAACGCTGAAGTTCCTGATCTTAAGCACACAGCCTTACTTTAAAACGATAAGGCTTATTGAAGAGATTAGTTTACTTTTACCATTTTGCAGTGATAATATAGTTCATTATTGTGGAAAAGGTTTTTCAGGAGAAAGTTTTCAAGAAAAAAAATGTTGATGTCAGCATAGAAAATACCGTATATACTCGTGTATAAGCCTAGTTTTTCAGCCCAAAAATTGGGCTGAAAAGTCACCCCCTCGGCTTATACACGGGTCAATACGGTATGTGGTGTGTGGGGGATGTGTCCGGGTGCTGGGGAGGCTGGAGGAGGCGGGGGGAGGCTGCTGACAGAGCGGCCCGTCACATGGGGCCACTCATTAGATATGCACGGCTCCCCCGCCCATCACAGCGGCAGAGGGAGCCGTGCAATACTGTGCCTCACTTCCCATAGAGATATAATGGACGAAAAATCGTCCATTATATCTCTATGGGAAGTGAGGCGCTATTCTGATTGGTCGCTGTGTGCTCGCGGCGACCAATCAGAAAAGCGCCTCACTTTAAGCGGTAAATTTGAAACTCAAAGTCGTCCATTATATGTCTATGGGAAGTGAGGGGCTATTCTGATTGGTCGCCGTCAGCACACAGCGACCAATCAGAAGAGCGCCTCACTTCCCTTAGAGATACATAGCGGTGTTTCGGCGAATTTATGGCCGGGCCCCTGGCTCTATTTTCGTCCACGGGGCTCGGCTCTGGTCGGTCGTTCCACGGGGCCGGAGACTCGCAATGGCCGCTTCGCGGCGATTGCTCGCGCATCAGCAACGGCTCGCAATGATTGCGAGCCATTGCTAAGGCGCGAGCAATGGCCGCGAAGCGAGTCTCTGGCCCCGTGGAACGACCGATCAGAGCCAAGCCCCGTGGCCGAAAATAGAACCAGGGGCCCGGCCATAAATTCTCCGAAACACCGCTATGTATCTCTATGGGAAGTGAGGCGCTATTCTGATTGGTCTCCGGCAGGACACAGCGACCAATCAGAATAGCGCCTCACTTTCCATAGAGAATAATAGCGGTGTTTCATGGAATTTATGGCCGGGCCCTGATTCTATTTTCGGCCACGGGGCTCGGCTGTGGTCGGTGGTTCTACGGGGGCGGAGACTCGCAGTGGCCGCTTAGCGGCCATTGCTCGCGTTGTGGCCGGGCCCCTGGTTCTATTTTCGGCCACGGGGCTCGGCTGTGGTCGGTCGTTGGACGGGGCCGGAGACTCGCAATGGCCGCCTCGCGGCCATTGCTCGCGCTGGCCAACGGCTCGCAAGATACATGGAGGAATGAGGCTCGACTGTGATTGGAGCGTTTTGGATCCGTGGGCGGGGCGTAGGAATGAGGCGCGAATTTGATAGGAGCTTTTTGGATCCGTGAGCGGGGCGTTCAGAAAGTCGTGGCGGGCATCTTGGATCCTCAGTTAGCGATGAACACCGCGAAAAGAGGATGTAGGACCCGGAGATGGCGGAAAGAAGACAGAAGACCCTCGGGGCCGGACGAAGAGGACGCCTAGGCCGGACTGAGGACTCCTGGATCGGACGGATGATCAGATGAAGAAGAAGGCATGTAAGTGATCGACGGCGGCGGGGGCTTAGGGGGCTTAGGGGGTGGCAGGTAGTAGGTGGCGGGGTGGTTGGTAGCGGTGGGGGGGGTAGGGTGGCTCCGGAGCAGTGGCTTCGGAGCAGTGTATGGTGGGGTGGAGGGGCGGCGAGGGGAGGCAGACGGGACAGAAGAGAGGGGTTGCTCCGGAGCCGCTGCTGTCACTGCCTGGTGACACAGTGCTCCGGAGCAACCCCTCTCTTCTGCCCTGTCTGCCTCCCCTCGCCGCCGCGGGGTTCAGGCGGGCAGAGCGGGGTAGCGGGCGCCACTTCTGTGGCGGCGGCGAGGGTAGCGGGGCGGACAGGCGGCTGGGCATGGGGCTGTAGTATACCATAGCAGTGTACACTACAGCCCCATGCCGGTGGCGAGGTGAGGGGAGCTGGGCAGACAGGGGGCTGGGCATGGGGCTGCAGTACACTACAGCCCAATGCTCGGTGGTGTAGCGGGGCGGACAGGCGGCTGGGCATGGGGCTGTAGTATACCATAGCGGTGTACACTACAGCCCCATGCTCAGGATGGCGGGGTAGAGGTGGGGGCATGTTGGTGGGCTCTGTTGGTGGCTTTGTTCGCGGGGCAAGGGCTCGCAATGCCCGCTGGGGGTACAGAGACCCAGAGAAAGTGCCGAGCCACGCGAACAAAGCCACGGAAGTAGCGCCGGACACGACGGAAGTGGCCTACAGCAATTATATAATAGATATATATATATATATTGTAATATATATATATATATATATATATACCTCTGTCCCATCACTGCAAAGCCACACAATAACGCAAGCAAAGTTTGCGCTGCAAACATCGGTCGTTTCTACAAGTAGACTGGTCACCAGTTACCAGTAATATGAGATTAAGAGCAATAGATTATAGGTTATGACATCAGTAATGTTACCTGACCGCTCTTTCCAGGTCTTACTAGCAAGGCAAAGTTCCAGAATTGGCATCTAAAGGATGCGGCAAATCTGGGTCAGCTGTGTGCTGCTATTTTTCGGTTGGAATATGCCAACTAACCATGGCCCTTCACACCTGATAATACGAGCTCCCGGCTCTCAGCTTTATCTTGGCTGGTTATCAAAAATGGGGGGATGTCATGCTGTTTTTTTACAATTACTTATTTACTTAAGACATGGGTCCCCTGTATTTTTACTGAACAAAGAAGGTAAATATGACAGCTGGGGGTTGCTATGATCAGAGTGTGAGGAGCCATTGAAATTGGCCCCTTCTCAGCCTGATACCAGCCCACAGCTGCTGCTTTTGCTTTGGTTGTTGACCATAAAAGAGAGATCACATGTAATTTTTTAAAATTACTTACTTATATTTACACTAAATTGCAGCAGACTGACTGCAACCAATTACAGATACTGACACAGAGGGTGGGAGGGGGAATGAGTTAATATTAATTTAGTTTAAACAGAGGGGGGGTGTTTAGACGTCTGATCCACAGTGAGGGAAACACTGCATGCATTTAGTTTAAAGATCGGGTGAATAAACAGTATGACTGCCATCTTATCTTTGGGTAAGTGTAATTGTCCAACTAACCCCAATTTGCTTCCTTTGCCATCCCCTATCCCTTGATACCACCATTTTATAGCACTTAAGTTCAGGTCGCAATGACATATATGGGGTTCGAATGCAAAGTCCAGATGTCTGGACCTAACGTTGGACTAATCTCTAGCCAAACCCAAACATCCTCAGGTCCGCTCATCCCTAATCAGTAACATAATCATTAACATATTTATCTTTACCATATTAGTAAAGGAAGAAGTTAACATTGGCAACCTTTTCGCAATTGTAAAACATAACAGTTCCTATTAAGATATAGGTTGAATTTATCTGCTCTGTATAAAGTAAACATCATATAAAGACAAATCCAATATGATAACTGTTTTTTGAAACAGATTTTGATAGCCTAAGGCTGACTTTCAGTCTGTCAAGTAAAATATGGCAGGATCTCTAATATTACAAAAACGAAAAGAAGTCTGGAATTGTATTTACTTCGTTTAGTTACTGTTTCTGTGAAAAGAGGTAGCATGCAAATGTGAGAATGTTAGTTTATCAGTCCAGAAAATCAGCATTCGGTTCCTATCTGTATTTTTCCATTTTGGATAAAAGGGATTGTTCAGTATGAATAGGCATGGATCTGCAATTCCCTTCTTAGGCCACTATGCAGTTGAGATTGCATGTTGTTCTACTCCTCAATTGATCACTTTTGGTCACTGCTGACATTAAGGACAGCTCATTGGACGGAACGCCGAGTGTCACACCCCCGCTAATCTGATATTATTATTCAAATTAAAGTTAGCCCAACAATATAAAGTACTTGATAATCATGATTTATAATATTGATGACCTATCTTTAGAATATTAATATCAGATCAGTTGAGGTCTAATACACAGCACCCTCACAAAGCAGTCATTATCAGTTCTGGCACCAGTGAGATCTAAACAGTGAACCTCTGAACAGCATGGCTTTATTTACTGTGTAATGGCCCGTTAACAAGAACAGCAGCTCTGTTTCTATTCAATCAAATATCTGCAGTTCTCAGTAAGGAGCTTCTTCACAGAGCATGCAGCAGTTATGACTTTGTTCACTGTTTACATGAGTATGGCACTGGAGCTGAAAATAACTGATCGGTGGGGGTGTTGGCTGTCTGACTCTACTGATCTATCTTTTCATAAGGTTATCAATATTTTAAAGCTGAATAACTCAATTTAAGTTTACTAAATTCTTTTGATAAACAGTAAAATATATCAGACTCGAGAGATAAAAAGTAAAAATTATATCCAAATAAACAATGGGTGGAATATGTGCTCACCTAATGGGGTTGTGTATTCGCAGCCAATTGTAGAGCTGAACATCGGCTGCAGACCCACAGTGTAGAGGGTGTCAAGGACTTTAATAAATGGATTAAACATGCACCGATGGCGGGAAAATGATGAGAAGAATCATGAATAGAGATGAGCGAGTACTAAAATGCTCGGGTGCTCGATGCTCTGGCCGAGCATCCCAAGATACTCGTGTACTCGACCAGAGCACCGAGCCCAATGTAAGTCAATTAGTGACAGGCTCCGCCCAAAGACTTCCGGCTATAAAACAAGTGTTTCTGGGAAAGGGTGGGAGGGGGGGCTTTTTCAAATCATCACAACATACACCACCTAGCTGTGCCCCCCAGAGGGACCCTAACAATCAATCTGCTCTCTGTGAGGTGCCAGCTCACTGTGTGCACTGAAGAGAGCTGTGTATTTGTGTCAGATCAATAATTATTTGCGAGGAGTCCAAGCATCTCGCGGCACTCGGTACTCGCCGACCATCCCGAGTACCGGGATACTCGAGCGAGCAACAAGTAGCGCCGAGCATGGTCGCTCATCATTAATCATGAATCCAGGAATGCAGGTTATTAATATTCACATTTCGGAGTTTCGTACGTCTTCATCAGGACAAACCACAGTAATGAATACAGGCAAGCAATGCAGGTATAAATTGATAAGGAATTCAAATAAAGGTGCATAGAAAAAACAGACCTCTGATGTCATATGACCGAATTACCTGAACATTCCTCAGAGGTGTGGAAAGGTTGACAGAAAGCTATACAACACATAACAATAAACATATTATAGACAATCAGCAAAGTAAATTGAGCAAATAAGCTATTAAAAGAATTAAAAAAGAAAAAAGGGAGACATGTTTATTAATAAAAAAGATAATGGAATCAAATGGGCTTGTTATACTATGAGATCATGAGATCATGATCCCCTCACTGAGTAGTACAATTTGAGAAACAGTAGGGCTACAGCTAGCACTATTATAGAAATAAAGTAAAACAATATGTGAAAAATATATTGTGACCTATGTGAAAATATTAACCCCCGCAATATTTTTGATGTATATTTACATGAAAGGTCGCATCACTGTATTTGATGTGGGCTTGTACACTGTGTGCAGAATTATTAGGCAAATGAGTATTTTAATCACATGATACTTTTTATACATGTTGTCCTACTCTAAGGCCCCCTTCACACCAGTTTGTCCCTGATCAGGTCCGATCAGGTTTCTGTATCAAAACCAGGAGTGTCTCCAAAACTCAGAACAGGTGTCAATCTTTCAATGATAGTTTTTCTCTGCAAGTTCCTCTCCTGGGTCCTCTCCTGGTTTTGACACACAAACCTGATCGAACCTGATCAGGAAAAAAACGTGGTGTTAAGGAGGCCTAAGCTGTTTAGGCTTGAGAGCCAATTACCAATTAAGTAAATCAGGTGATATGCATCTCTGTAATGAGGACGGGTGTGGTGTAATGACATCAACACCCTATATAAGGTGTGCTTAATTATTAGGCAAATGCCTTTCCTTAGTCAAAATGGTTCAGAAGAGGGATTTGACGGGCTCTGAAAAGTCCAAAATTGTGAGATGTCTTGCAGAGGGATGCAGCAGTCTTAAAATTGCCAAACTTTTGAAACGTGATCACCGAACAATCAAGCGCTTCATGGCAAATAGCCAACAGGGTCGCAAGAAGCGTGTTGGGCAAAAAAGGCGCAAAAAAACTGCCCAATGATTGAGGAAAATCAAGCATGAAGCTGCCAAGATGCCATTTGCTACCAGTTTTGACATATTTCAGAGCTGCAATGTTACTGGAGTATCAAATAGCACAAGGTGTGCTATTCTCAGGATCATGGCCAAAGTAAGGATGGCTGAAAAACGACCACCTTTGAACAAGAAACATAACATAAAATGTCAAGACTAGGCCAAGAAATATCTTAAGACCGATTTGTCAAAGGATTTATGGACCTATGAAATGAGATTGACTCTTAATGGGCCAGATGGATGGGCCAGAGGCTGGATTAGTAAAGGGCAGAGAGCTCCACTCCGACTCAGACGCCAGCAAGATGGAGGTGGGTTACTGGTATGGGCTGGTATCATCAAAGATGAACGTGTGGGACCTTTTTGGGTTGAGGATGGAGTGAAGCTCAACTCCGGGACCTACTACAAGTTTCTGGAAGACAACTCTTCAAGCAGTGGTACAGGAAGAAGGCAGTATCATTCAAGAAAAACATGATTTTCATGCAGGTCAATGCTCCATCACATGCATCCAACTACTCCACAGTGTGGCTGGCCAGTAAAGGTCTAAAAGAAGAAAAAATAATTACATGGCCCCCTTGTTCACCTGATCTGAACCCCGTAGAGAACCTGTGGTCCCTCCTAAAATGTGACATCTACAGGGAGGGAAAACAGTAACATCTAGGAACAGTGTCTGGGAGGCTGTGGTGGCTGCTGCACGCAATGTTGATCGTAAACAGATCAAGCAACTGACAAAATCTATGGATGGAAGGCTGTTGAGTGTCATCATAAAGAAAAGTGGCTATATTGGTCACTAATTTTTTTGTATTTTGCTTTTGCATGTCAGAAATGTTTATTTCTAAATTTTGTGCAGTTATATTAGTTTACCTGGTGAAAATAAACAAGTGAGATGGGAATATATTTGGTTTTTATTAAGTTGCCTAATAATTCTGCACAGTAATAGTTACCTGCACAAACAGATATCCTCCTAAGATAGCCAAATCTATAAAAAAAACACTCCAAGTTACAAAAATATTAAGCTTTGATATTTATGAGTCTTTTGGGTTGATTGAGAACATAGTTGTTGATCAATAATAAAAATAATCCTCTAAACTACAACTTGCCTAATAATTCTGCACACAGTGTATATTGAGTTCACATCTTTCCTTGCACATTTCAGCTGACATGATCAGAGAATATGGGCCTCTAACAGCTGCGGGTGGATCGTAGCTGCACCCTCAGTGGATAACCAGTGGAAAATTTCCGACAGTGGATTTAACATGTGCTGATTGGAAGTGAATAATTTCCCCCTTCTATTGGCACTTCCGTGATGTCATTTTGTGGCAACAATGGGATGTCATGACAGCCAGAGTCAGCTGATGACCCCCAGTCTCTGTCATGACAAACTTCCTGTGAATTTTGGCTGCAAGCCTGTGTTCATAGGAAGTCATAATTTTTGTTGTGCTGACCAGTGATGATGCACTGCTCTGTACAGTACAAGCGACTGGGTGATTGCAGCTTTAAGTCACCTAAGTATACTAGTAATAAAAAATTTTTCTTTTAAATAGGAAAAATGTACCGTATATACTCGTGTATAAGCCGACCCATGTATAAGCCGACCCCCCTACTTTTGCCCCCAAAACCTGGGAAAACCTATTGACTCGTGTATAAGCCGAGGGTGGACCCCAGCACAGGTATACAGCCCCAGCAGTGTGGTATACAGGCCCCCCCAGTGGTATACAGGCCTCCTCAGTGGTAGTATACAGCAGCCTCCCCAGTGGTAGTATACAGCAGCCTCCCCAGTGGTATATACAGGCCCCAGCAGTATTACAGCAGCCTCCCCAGTGGTATATACAGGCCCCAGCAGTATTACAGCAGCCTCCCCATTGGCATATGCAGGCCCCAGCAGTATATACAGCATCCCCAGTGGTATACAGCAGCCTCCGCAGTGGTAGTATACAGCAGCCTCCCCAGTGGTAGTATACAGGCCCCAGCAGTATTACAGCAGCCTCCCCAGTGGTATATACAGGCCCCAGCAGTATATACAGCAGCCCCAGTGGTATACAGCAGCCCCAGTGGTGTGGTATACAGCAGCCCCAGTGGTATATAGAAGCCCCAGTGGTATACAGCAGCCCCAGTGGTATATAGCATCCCCAGTGGTATATAGCAGCCCCAGTGGTGTGGTATACAGCAGCCCCAGTGGTATATAGCAGCCCGGCTTATACACGGGTCAATACGGTGGTGGGGGCTGTGTCCGGGGCTGGGGAGGCTGGAGAAGGCGAGGGGAGGCTGCTGTATGAGCGCCTGTGGTGGAGGCTGTGTCCGGGGCCGCTCATTATATATGCACTGCTTCCCCCTGTCAATCAGCGGCAGGGGGAAGCAGTGCATATCTAAATATATGGCCCCCAAATGATGGCACTCGCCCCCCTCCATTGTAAGGCCCCCCCCTGCTGCTTAACTTACCATCCCTGGTCTTCTGCACCGCGCCGGGCCTCCATGCTCCGTCCTCCATGCTTCCGTCGTCGGCTGCATGCGGGGTCCCCGGCCGTCGCATAGCAATGACGTCATGCGAACGGCCGGTCACATGACCCTGAATGCTGCCGAGGACGGGAACATGGAGGACGGGATCACGGAGGGACCGGCGTGGTGCAGAATACCAGGGATGGTAAGTTAAGCAGCCGGGGGGGGGGCCTTACAATGGAGGGGGGCGAGTGCCAGCATTTGGGGGCCATATATTTAGATATGCACTGTTTCCCCCTGCCGCTGATTGACAGGGGGAAGCAGTGCATATATAATGAGCGGCCCCGGACACAGCCCCCACCACAGGTGCTCATACAGCAGCCTCCCCCCGCTTCCTCCAGCCTCCCCAGCCCCGAACACAGCCCCCACCACCATATTGACCCGTGTATAAGCCGAGGGGGGGACTTTTCAGCCCAATTTTTGGGCTGAAAAACTCGGCTTATACATGAGTATATACGGTAATTATCCACTTGGGTAAGAGCAGACAAGTCACCAACATAAACAATCAATCAAGCCCAGCAGTGAATGGCGATGATAGATAAAGTAATATGCATAAAACGTAACTCTTTATGACCTACCTAAAAAGGTATATAAACCTAAAATGACCATTTAATACCAGTGCAACAAGTGTTAGGGCCCTTTCACATCTGCGTTTATTTGAAATCGCGGCAGATGCGGTGAAAAAACCGCATCTGCCGCGATTGCCGCATAACCGCTGCACTTGCGGCGCGGTTGCGGTAATCCCCATAGAAATTATAGGGGGACTTGCGGCAGGTGCGGCAAGTGCGGTTTTGCACTTGCGGCAGGTGCGGCAGCGAAAAAAACCGCGGTCAGCCGCGATTTTTTTCGCGGCCGCACCTGCCGCAAGTGCAAAACCGCACTTGCCGCACCTGCCACAAGTCCCCCTATACTTTCTATGGGGATTACCTCAACCGCGCCGCAAGTGCAGAGGTTATGCGGCAATCGCGGCAGATGCGGTTTTTTCACCGCATCTGCCGCGATTTCAAATAAATGCTGATGTGAAAGGGCCCTTAGTGGATCCTTGTAAAGTGTAATTTAAAGCTCAATTGATCAACATTCAAGGGTCACAATGATTTTGCTTGAGTATCAGCTAATCACATATAAGTATTTGTTTCTGCACAACAGACTCCCCAGTGTGAACGGAGTCTGAAACTGGCATGATATTCCCATTCTGTTTCTCTACATTCCCCCTAATTCTCTATTACACGAAAGGTACCTTTGGTGATATGTCGCCCCGGAGCAAACGCAGTGAAATTGCCTCACGGTTGCGGCATGTGATTGGGAAATTTTGCGGCGATAAATTGCCTCTCGTCCGTTGCCTGATTTCTGAGCACTGCTCAGTAATCGGCCGCAATCATGGAGGTGATATTTCCGTGTTGTGGCATGTGATAGGGTGATAGTGATGGAAACAGCGTTGCCTATGTTTTCCCGTAGGCGTGCCTCAAGTGTTCTGTAGTCCGTGCCCCGTCCGTGATGATTGGTGTTGGTACTGTGTTCCCATTGGCTGTCAATTGAGAGTGCACCATATTTGAGCGTGGATTTGTGCCAAACTCCAAAAGACAATGGCGTCATGTATTAGTCAGCCTTCCAGAGCAGGTTGACCAATCATAACGCTGTTGCGTTGTCCAATGTCCGTGTATGGGGCGCAGTGTAAACCACTGTGGCACGCCTATCTCCTTGCCGCCTGAACATGTACGCCCACGTTGCCTTTGGCATTGCGGTGTGTGAAGCAGGGAGGGAATGAGGCAAGATTGGTTCCGCTGTAGGTGAGGCAATATCCGGAGCGACACATCACCTTAGGTTCCGGGCGCAATTGCGCCGTGTGATGCCGCCATAATCTATCTAAGGCTGGCATGAAAAATGTGACCGCGCACATTATATCGCCATATATCGCCAGCCGCGATTGCAGCGTGTGAAGGTACCTTTAATCTTTAGTGTCTTCAGCTCCATTGGAGTGCTCACCACTAGAGATGAGCCACCAAGTATTCGAATTCAATTTGATTCGTCGAATATCATTGAAAACAATGGCAGACAAACACAAACACATACAAATACTTAGAAAACAAATAGAAAACACATTCTAAGGTGTCCAAAAGGTGACACACTACTCAGAAGATACAACAAACACATGGAAAAATGTGAAAAGAAAAGAGATGGACGAGTAAAAGGAGGAGGAAACACAGATATAGGCATGTCATGCCCTTCTAAAATCTGGTTTTACTCCAGTATTTGTAAGGCCTCATGCACACGATGAATATTTGGCGAGCTTTACTTCAATATTCGCAAGGCCTCGTGCACACGATTGGTATTTGGTGAGGTTTTTCCTCAGTATTTTTAAGGCCTTGTGCATGCAATGAGTATTTGGTGAGGTTTTTCCTCAGTATTTGTAAGGCCTTGTGCATACAATGAGTATTTGGTGAGGTTTTTACCTTAGTATTTGTAAGGCCTCGTGCACACGCTGAGCATTGTGTTACATTTAGGGGACTACTACAAGAGTCACCATTTTTTCCAAAAATTTGGGCATAGACACCACTTAAGTGGCATTAATTGCCCCACAGTGGCAAACTTAAAATGGTGACTTGAATGCAAAAATCCAAAACACTTTAGTCTACCCAGGATGACACAGGGGTAGAAAAGTCCTTGCGGATCCATGCCTTGTTCATCTTGATGAACGTTAGTCTGTCCACATTCTGGGTGGACAGACGCATGCGCTTTTCTGTCAGCACACCACCAGCAGTGCTGAAGATACGTTCCGAGAGAACGCTGGCTGCGGGGCACGACAAGATCTCCAAGGCATGAGTGGTGACCTCAGGCCATTTTTCCAGATCGGAAGCCCAAAATGAGCAAGGCTCCAGTTCCCCAGTTACAGCATCAATGTTAAGTTGGAGATACTCGTGTACCATCTGCTCCAGGAGTTGACTATGTGTCAGACTTCTCGTGTCTTCAGGCCTTGGAAATGATGGTCTAAAAAAATTGTAAAAGAAGGCCACAAAATTGCTGTTACCACCACCAGATACAGTGTTACTGGTACGGTGTGAGTGATAATGACTCGACAGTCCCATGGTTGACAAGTTAGAACTGTGAGATTCACTCTGTGTACCACTGGTGTTTTGTGGATAAGCCGATCTGAGATTATGTTTCAGCTTCTGCTGACACTCTTGCATGCGTACGTCCCTTTGTATGGCAGGAATTATTTCGGCAAATTTGGTCTTGTACCGGGGATCTAAGAGAGTGGCAACCCAGTAGTCAGCATTACTTCTAATTTGGACAATCCGAGGGTCATGTTGCAGGTAGTGCAGCAAGAAGGCGCTCATGTGTCTTGCACATCCAGGAGGACTAAGTCCTTGTTGTGTTGGTGGTGGGAGGTGAGAATCATGCTTCCTTCCCCTGCCCTCTCCCCCAACCTCGCACAATAGAAATGTCATCAAGGTCTACCTCATCTGCTGACTCTTCCATTCCCATCGCCAATTCATCCTCCATTTCTTGCTGGGCTCCTGCACCTTCCTCAATAGTTTGGTTGCTACCATGCAAACTCGTTAATCCCTTTCCCCCACTCTCCCATGCCTGCTGCCTTGGTGCTGCTGACTGCTTGGACCTTGGAGATCTTGTTATCTCTTCCGCATACGACTCCTCCTGTAGTTCCTACACCTCCTCTTGTCCCACCACCTGACTCCGAATATTGTTTAGAGTGTGCTTCAACATGTAGATAACCGGAATAGTCATGCTAGTAATGGCATCGTCAGCACTAAACATCTTTGTCGCCATCTCAAAACTGTGCAGAAGTGTGCATAGGTCAATGATCTGAGACCACTCCAGCAGCATGATCTGCCCCACCTCTGGATCTCGTTGGCCCAGGCTATATGTCATAATGTATTACACCATGGCTCGGTGGTGCTGCCACAGTCGCTGCAACATGTGCAGAGTAGAATTCCAGCGTGTCGGCACATTGTATTTCAGCCGGTGAACGGGCAAGCTGAAAGACTTCTGGAGCGAAGCAAGTCGTTGAGCTGCGGGATGCGAACGCCGGAAGTGAGCACACAGCGATTGTGCCTTCTGCAGAAGCCCATCTAAGTCGGGATAGTGTGTCAAAAATTGCTGGACAACCAGGTTCAAAACGTGAGCCATACAAAGCACGCGGCAAAGGGCCGCACCTAGGTTTGAAGCATTGTTGCACACGGCCTTCCCTGACTGCAGGTTGAGTGGAGACAACCATTGCTGAAACTCATTCTCCAGAACTGACCACAAGTCCTTAGCTGTGTGACTCACATTTCCCAGGCATTTCAAGGTAAAGACCGCCTGATGGCATTGAGCCCTGCTGCCAGCATAGTAAGGAGGTGTGCAGGATTCCTTCTGTGCAGTTACAATGTGGGTGGCATTACCAGACAGGCTTTGGGCAGAGGTGGAGGACCGAGACAAGGTTGAGGAGGCAGAAGCAGTGGAGGAACTTCTACCTACAGAGTATTGACGCACAACTCGTGGGGATGGCAAACTTGGATAGCAGACCCTTCTCCAGCTCTCACCATAGTTAACCATTGCCCAGTCAGCGACATGTAACGCCCGTGTCCATGCTTACTGGTCAAAGTGTCTGCGGTGAAAAGCACCCTGTCACACACAGAATTTCTCAAGGAAGCAGTGATGTTGTCTGCGACATGCTGGTGTAGCGCAGGCACACCTTTCTTGGAGTAGTGGCAACTGGGCATCTGGTACTGGGGCACTGCAACGGCCATAAGGTCGCGAAAATCCTCTGTTTCCACCAAGCAAAAATGCAGCATTTCTGTAGCCAACAGCTTGCAGATGGTGAAATTCAAGTGCTTAGTTTTCTCATGGTTAGGAGGAAATGGTCTTTTACTTGTCCACATCTGAGGGACGGAGGGCTGACTGCTGTGCTGAGACGAGGTTGAGTCCCCAGCAAACTGCTGATCTGTGAGGGAGGTGCAGGCAAAGGTGTAATGCTGCCTTCATTCAAAGGTGTTGCTCTCGATGTCTGAGAGAGCTCAACACCAGCAGCATTGTCCACTTGAAAACCAAGTGACGACCTGCCAATCACACTGCCTGTTGCAGGTAAAGAGGAGGAAGGTCTGCGTCCAAAAGCATGTGTGACAGCTGTCCCCACAGTCACAGATGATGAAGAGCACACGGATGCACTTGATGGGGCAGACGGTTGTAGGCCTGACCCGCTAGCCTGCATTCTAGCACAGTGAGCTTCCCACTGCGACTTGTGCTTCATGTCCATGTGGCGGTTCATGCATGAAGTACACAAGCTAGTGAGTTTTTGGCCTCTACTCAGAGATTGGTGACAAATCTTGCAGATGACAAGAGTTGGGAGATCCTTAGCGATGTCAAAAAAGGCCCAGGCTAGGCAATGCTTAGAGCCCATGCTCGCTGCAGAGCCACCATGACTTCTGCTCAGAGGCAGAGTTGTGGCTGCAGATGCAGCTGTTGACATGCTTCCAGTACTCTATCTATGTCCAGGAAGGCGCAACCTAACCTCGTCGTCAGTAGCATCCTCCTCCTCTGCTGACCTTAATGACTGGCTGACTATGGGTTGACCTAAGTGGGATCTCCAACCTCATCATCACCCTCTGTGTTCTCACGCCCCTTGTCCTCAGAGACAACCTCTTCCTGCCTTGACCGAAAAGTTAATTTGTCAACCCAATCCGGTGTCTGATTCTCATCAGCATCATCCTCATTGTCTCCACCAAGAGGAGTAACAGTTTGGGAATGAGGGTCTACATGAAGTTATGAACCTTCTTCTTCTGGGCCTGGATCTGACTCACAAAGCTTCTGGGCATCAGGGCAGATCATTAACTCATATGGACTCACTGCAGCTGTGGAGCAGACCTCTAATTCACAGACTATTGTGTGACTGAACAGCTCTGCTGACTCAACCATGTCTGTTAACCCAGACTCAGTAGGGTGGCTGGAGACTTGGGAGCTGGGAGGAAGCAAGTGCTATTGGGCTGACACCTTAGATGACTGGAGGGTTTGTGATGTAGAGCTTAATATAGAGGAGAGGCCACTTGAAGGAGCATTTGCGATCCATTCAAGCACCTGCTGTTTTTGTGCCTCATTTACAAGTGGTATCGATGGTCGTGTCCGTAAGAAAGGGATCATATACGATTGGTCATGTAATTAAGTAGACATCTTACTTTGGCTGGAAGATTGTCTTTCTTCAGCAGATGTTAATGTAGCTTTAGCATCTACCCCACGGACACAAACTTTTTTTCCCTTTCCACCACTCCAATTCCAATTTCTACCATCAGCAGGCCTTTTGCCACTCATTTTGTATGTGACCAAATTGGCAACTGTGCAGTTGTTGGACGAGAAAAAGTGGGATCTAAATCGAGCAGAGGTGTCTGAACAAACACTGCTACTAGGCCCAAAGTGAAACCTTGGCTAGGTGCAGTTAAAAATTACTAGGACCTATACAGGCGGTGTAGTTTGTTGTATCAGAAGTGGGCTACACCACTGGTTTTTGTGACACTGCTACTAGGCCCAATGTGACACCTGGGCTAGGTGCAGTTAAAAATTACTAGGAACTACACAAGCGGTGTAGTTTGTGTTTTCAGAAGTGGGCTACACCACTGTTTTTTTGACACTGCTACTAGACCTGAAGTGAGACCTGGGCTAGGTGCAGTTAAAAATAACTAGTAACTACACAGGCAGTGTAGTTTGTATTATAAGAAGTGGGCTACACCACTGTTTTTTGTGACACTGCTACTAGGCCCAAAGTGACACCTGGACTAGGTGCAGTTAAAAATTACTAGGAACTACACAGGCGGTGTAGTTTGTTGTATCAGAAGTGGCCTACACCACTGGTTTTTGTGACACTGCTACTAGACTCGAAGTGAGACCTGGGCTAGGTGTAGTTACAAATTACTAGGAACTACACAGGCGGTGTAGTTTGTTGTATCAGAAGTGGCCTATGCCACTGTTTTTTTGTGACTCTGCTACTAGACCCGAAGCAACACCTGGGCTAGGTGCAGTTAAAATTATTAGGAACTACACAGGCGGTGTAGCTTGTTTCACAAGTGGGCTACACCGCTGTGTTAGGGTACCTTTACATGCCGCTACTGACGGGTGGATACAACCAGCTACATGCAACAAATGTAGCTTGCATCGGCAATGTACCCCGTAGTAGCGGCGTGTGAAGACGGTAGTAGGCACCCGGCAGTAGATGCATCTGTTTCCGAGCACTGCCCTGAAACAGGTGGCTACCCAGGCGATTGTAGCGACCTGTATCGGCGTGTAAAGAAGCAACAGAAGGGATGTGTCGACACCAGGCTATGTACCTGGTATGTAGCTGGGGCGTGACACAGACTCCGGGTTACCGCGCCCCATCAGCGATCATTGGAGGAAGCTCCTGCATTACGATTGGTAGTCGCTGCATAGGGAGGCATATTTAAGGAGCTGACCAGTCACACTACACAATTGCTCGAGCGTCATGTATTAAGCAGCCTCCTGCGATGCCTGCCCAATCATGATGTTCTTGCTTTCTCCTATCAGCGTACGGACGTCTCGTAATCCACAATTGTGGCACGCCTATGTGTTGTCCCTGCTGCACCAGGTCTGCCCATATTAGCTTGTTGTAGCGGTGTGTAAATGAGGTAAGGTGAGCTACAGAAGGTAACTTGTGGCACCTGGCGGTGTATCCAGAGATAGATGTAACGTAGCGTAGCGCACCTTGTTGCGGCGTGTAAAGGTGGTGCGATTACCGTTTGCAACCGTTTGTGTGTGCTCGTGCACGTGAAGTAGCTGGTTGTATCCACCCACCAGTAGCGGCGTGTAATGGTACCCTAAGTGACACTGCACTGCTACTAGCCCTAACAAATTGCCTGGACTAGCTGCAGCAAAAAAATGCCTACTTAAGACAGTGTGTGTAGCTTTCTTCACAGCAGTGCTACACTACCTGCCCTAAAGGATTCCCTGAGCTAGATTTGCCCAGATGCTGTGAAAAACACTTGCACAGCACTAGCACACACCTGCCTGGCAAAAACTGCTATGAACTGCTCTAACCTAGCCCAAAGGGCTGAGATTACAAGTAGTCCCTACTTCTATGAAGTAGCCCTCAAAAGGGCTGATATTCCTACAATTCACACCCTCCTTCCAGTCCCTACTCCCTAAACCTATCTATCTCTCTATCTAACTTGATATTTTCTCACTAGCTGACTAATAAGTGAAGTGACACTGTTTAACTGTATAGCGCCCACAGTAGCACCGGTGCCGTCTGACACAGAGCTGCAGCAATGACAAAATGGTGGTGATGGGGAAAATATCCGGGTCTTATAGGGCAAGGACATGTGACATACACAGCCAATGATGCATGCCCTTGCTTGTGTGCAAAAAATGCACTTTGCTGTGTGTGAGTGTGATTGGCTGACAGCCTGCACTGCCGTACTTTATTAGCAGGTAGAAGAAAAAAATGGAGATTGCCATTATTTCTGTAGCACTGATCTAAACCCCCTCCCCCTGCACACAATACACAGAAAATGGATATTAACATTCATTAACAGGGTTAGGGTTAGGGTTAAGCTTTAAACTGACGAATTTGAAGCAAATTGTTTGAATTCGGCGAATGCCTCGAACACCGCCCAAAACAGCTCGAATTTGAGATTGGTGAACAATTCAAATCGCACAACGCTCATCTCTACTCACCACTACAAAGAATATTCTTTGCCCCTATATGAAGCCGGAGAGTGACATCAACAGAATGATAAGATGACCCAATCACACTGATGATGTTCTGAACCAGAAGTGCTGATGTTTATAGCTCTAATTTGAGTTCTGTCTGAAGGATGCAAATAAAATTGCTTACTGGGAGTTGGTGTCCTATGCGCTCTCTAAGCCGTCTATCATGTAGACAGCTGGCTCATGGGATAGCAACACCCAAAGCTGGAGGGTGTCAAAATATCATTGACAGTGAAATACTTCAGAATGCCGCATCTGGAGGACTTATGGCTTCCCCCTGCTAGCTGTGCCAACGGCCAATGCCCCCTATGTCCCCTCCTAGATATGCCTCTGGTTTAGGGTGTAAGCAGGGAGATCACCTGACATACAGAGTTGCTTCAATATGATGGAGAACAAAAGTGTACTCTTATGGCCTCCATTTGGCTGTATATTTCAGTACATTGCAATAATAGCATGCCAACGGCACAGCATACAGAAGTGGGCTATGTTAATCAACATCCAGTTAAAATAAACGTGTATATTAAATTTAATCACTTAATGCCAAATTTAGACATCCAAATGGTCAGATATAAAGGTACCGTCACACAGGGAGATATCGCCGGCGATGTTTCCGGCAACTGAGGGGCGTGTCCAGGTTGCGGCGACATCGCCGGCGAATTGCCGCGTGTGACAGGACGATAATCAGGCAAAGAATCGCCTGAGTCACATCGCCAGGTTTCCCAACAATGTTGGGAAATCTGGCGATGTTGGTCAGGCGATCATGCCTGATCGCCCTGTGTAACGCGGCAACCCGCAATGTTACGGGCGATTCCGCCTATCTACAACATTGCGGGTTATCGCTCGCTGGGTTGCTGGGCAACCCAGCGAGCGATAGCCGCGGCAACTAGCCGGCGACATCGCCGGTAAGTTGCTCCGTCTGACAGCTCCCCGGCGATGTTGTCAGGGATGCGCGCTCCCGCGATCCCCGGCAACATTGCCGGCGATATGTCCCTGTGTGACGGTACCTTAAGGGAGATGGGTTGGGATCTAGAGACCTGCAGCCAGTCTGTACTTCACTGCCTGTATACAGTCCATTTTTAATGGACATCTGAATTCAGCCAAATGCGGATATTTTAGGGTTAATATTTAACAGATATGGAAATGAAAAATAATAATGATGTAATTAATAAGTAAAGAAATCAAAGTCCATAAGTTCAACAATAAGTAAGTTTTATCTCCTTCTAGACAATTTGTTCTTTGTTTCACATCCAGTGTCTTGGTAACTTCTGAAACAAAAATATAAAAATACCATTAAATGACTGAGCTAAAATAACACAGACAAAAATGTGAACATTGAATAGCTGAGACATAGAAACATAGCAATTAGGGTGATTCATTAAATCCATTTTTGTCATGCTGCATTGTATGCCTAAGCCAGTTGTCTTTATCTCATTTTTTATGTTCCTTGGATACAAAAAAAAAGACTTGTGACAGTTCAGTACTGCAAGACATGCAACATATAAAATAATATTCTTCAACAGAAATGTTGTATTGTTGAGGACAAAACCAATTACATATTCACTAGATTGTAAGTGCACCCAATGTTTGTCAGGATGCTTTGCTTCACTGCAGTTATTCACATTCTATATTACACATTTAAATAATATGATATTTACTATGTGCCATTATGTGATTTGGAATTAAATATAAATATATGTATGTTTATTTATTATGTTTATTGATTTTTTATGACAGTTATGTCAAGACAACACAGTACAAACAAAATGCAGCTAATAAGGACCAATACAGGTCCATTCATACTGGCTTGTGTTTTTAAGAGATCCAATGTACATGTATACATGTATATATCTGTATTTTTCATTATGCCCCAGCAAAAATAGGCAATTATAAATGGATAACATTTATAAACTATAGATATCCATGTATATATTAGTGATATGATGCAGATGATACCACAGATATACTCTGCATTAATATATTCTGTTGGATAACTATAAAAATAAAAAGCATCTACTATAAATGTTTTTCTTTTTTTGGGGAGAAAACCCATGCAAACACAAACTCCATGCAGAACAATTCCAGGCCAAATCGCTATTAAAAAAATTGAGCTTGAAAATAGCATAGAAAATGTGAAAGCTTTAAAAAGACGACCTCAAATAAAGGAGAATTTTGTGTACTCACCGTAAATTCCTTTTCTCTTAGCCTCTAATTGGGGGACACAGGACCGTGGGTGTTATGCTGCTGTCCACTAGGAGGCGACACTAAGCAATCTGCAAAAGAGTAACAGTGGCTCCTCCTCTGCAGTATACATCCCTGGGGCAGGCACTGCCTCCTCAGTTTTGTGCTAAAGCAGTAGGAGAATAAACAAGGTTAACCAATACCAACAAAGCCTGGCAAGGCCATAATGTAACAATATAAGAGTAACAAAAAAACCACTAGAAACAAGGCCGTATGGCCAACAGGGTGGGTGCTGTGCCCCCCAATTAGAGGCTAAGAGAAAAGGAATTTATGGTGAGTACACAAAATTCTCCTTTTCTCCTTCGCCTCATTGGGGGACACAGGACCGTGGGACGTCCCAAAGCAGTCCCTGGGTGGGAAGACAATGGAACTAATGACACTGAACAAGTCAGTGAACAGAGAAATACCTACAGGTGGGCAACCGCCTCCTGAAGGATGCACCTACCCAGACTAGCGTCCGCCGAGGACTGGGTATGAACACGGTAGTGCTTGGTAAAAGTGTGTAAGCTCGACCAGGTGGCCGCCTTACACACTTGGAGAGCCGAAGCTTGGTGCCGAATGGCCCAGGAGGCCCCGACGGCTCGGGTAGAATGTGCCTTGATCCCCGCTGGAAGAGGAGTAGTTTTCTTCTTGTAGGCCTCTTGGATAGCTGATCTAATCCACCTAGCCAGTGTAGCCTTGGAAGCTGGCATACCCTTACGAGGGCTTTCCGTCAGAATGAACAGAGTGTCTGATTTACGGAAATGTGCAGTTCTGGAGACATAAACGCGAAGCGCCCTGACGAGATCCAGAGTATGCAAGGCCCGTTTGAACCTGTGAACCGGAGCCGGGCAAAAGGAAGGCAATGAAATATCCTCATTCAAATGAAAAGAGGAGACAACCTTAGGCAGGAATGACGGCACCGGACGGAGGACAACCTTGTCCTGATGGAACACCAGGAAGGGTGGCTTACAGGAAAGCGCTGAGAGTTCGGACACTCGGCGAAGAGAAGTGATAGCCACTAGAAAAACCACCTTCAGAGCCAGAAAGTGGAGGGAGATGTCCCGAAGAGGTTCAAAGGGAGGTTCCTGCAGAGCATTAAGTACCAGGTTAAGGTCCCATGCATCTAACGGTCGTTTGTACGGAGGGACAATGCGATTAACTCCTTGGAGAAAAGTTTTAACCTGCGGCTTAACAGCAAGGCGACATTGAAAAAGTACTGACAGAGCCGAAACCTGACCCTTAAGGGAACCTAGGGAGAGACCAGACTCCAACCCCGACTGAAGGAACCCTAGAACTAGCGGCAAGGAATAGGGAAGAGGGGGTTGATCTCAAGAAGAGCACCATGCAAAGAAAACCTTTCCAGGTGCGATGATAAATTTTTGCCGATGCTGACTTCCATGCTCTGATCATGGTCTGAATTACGGCAGGGGAAAAACCCGCTTGGGTTAATACCCAGGTCTCAAGGGCCACGCCATCAAACTCAGGGCGTCTGAATTCTGGTGGTAAAATGGGCCCTGAGACAGAAGGTCGGGACGACAAGGGAGGCGCCAAGGAACGTCTGCCGCGAGCTGAACGAGGTCGGCGTACCATGCCCGTCTGGGCCAGTCTGGGGCTATGAGAATGACTTGAATGCCCTCTTGCTTGATCTTCCGCACCACTCTGGGAATGAGAGGCAGAGGAGGGAAGATGTAAGGCAGCTGGAACTGAGACCAGTTCTGAACTAGGGCATCCGCCCCTAGCGCTCGCGGGTCGTGAGATCTGGCTATAAACATGGGAACCTTCGTGTTGAAGCGAGATGCCATCAGGTCTACGTCCGGAGTCCCCCAGCGACGGCATATTTGCTGGAACACGTCGGGTTGTAGGGACCACTCTCCCGAATCCATGCCCTGGCGACTGAGAAAATCCGCTTCCCAGTTCTCCACTCCTGGGATATGAACTGCTGACAGCGTTGAGTTCGTCGATTCTGCCCAGTGTAGAATGCGGTGTACTTCGTGCATGGCCTGGAGACTGCGGGTTCCACCTTGATGGTTGATGTATGCCACGGCCGTGGCATTGTCCGACTGAATCCGGATTTGCGTTCCTGCCAGCATGGAATGAAAGGCCTTCAGAGCCAGAAATATGGCTCGGATTTCCAGGAGATTGATGGGCTCGGCCGACTCCGCTGGGGACCATGTTCCCTGCGCCGTGCGATGACGATGTACCGCTCCCCATCCGCTGAGACTTGCGTCGGTGGTGACTATCTTCCAGCAAACCGGTAGAAAGGACCTCCCCCTTGTGAGGGAACGAGGTTTGAGCCACCAATGGAGGGAACTCCTTGCTGCAGGTGACAACTGGAATAATCCGTCCAGGGCAGAAGGGTTCCTGTTCCACGAAGTCAGAATTGCCCGTTGGAGAGGCCTGAGGTGAAGTTGGGCAAACGGCACCGCTTCCATAGAGGCAACCATCCTGCCCAAGACTCTCATGGCGAACCGAAGCGAATGAGGACACGGTCGTAGGAGACTGTGGACCCCCTGTAGAAGGGCCTTCGCCTTGTCCTGAGGGAGGAGGACCAGACCTCTGGGGGTGATGAAACGCATCCCAAGGAATGTTAGAGATTGTGACGGAACAGGCGATGACTTCCGCAGATTCACCAACCAGACTAGCCGACGCAGGGTGTCCACCGTGATGGAAACACTCTGCTGACACTCCCTGAAGGAGGGGGCTTTGATGAGCAAATCGTCTAGGTATGGTAGGACTACCATTCCTCTTGTGTGCAGTATGGTCATGACAGCCGCCATGACCTTGGTGAACACCCTGGGAGCCGTCGCTAGGCCGAACGGGAGGGCCACAAACTGATAATGATCCTGGTCGATGGCGAATCGGAGAAAACCGCTGGTGAATTGTCGCGATCGGGATATGGAGGTAAGCGTCCTGTATGTCAAAGGACGCGAGAAATTCGTCCTTCTCCATGGAGGCTATGATGGAGCGCAGTGACTCCATACGGAAATGCCGAACCTTCACGAAGGAGTTTAACTCTTTCAGATCTAGAATGGGGCGAACCGCCCCTCCTTTTTTGGGTACCACACACAGGTTTGAGTAGAACCCTTGGAAGCGTTCGGTTCGCGGTACCGGTATGATGACACCGGCTTTCAAAAGGGAATCGACCGCCTGAAAGAAGGCGCGAGCTTTGGGGGAATGAGCAGGTGGGATTGACAGAAAAAAACGATTTGGAGGAAGGGCCATGAACTCTATGGTGTATCCGGAAGACACGAAGGTGTGTACCCACTTGTCATCGGTAGAAGCGAGCCAGGCCTGACGAAAGCAAGAAAGTCGGCCGCCAACCTGAATAGTGGCTCCCGAAGGGGGAGAGTCAGGAAGAAGAAAATCTGCTGGGCTTTGAGCCCTTGGATCTGGACTGGCGGGAATGGGACTGCCAGTTTGCACCAGTCTTCCGTGTCGTCTGGGTGCATTCCCTACGGGGGGACCTAATGGCCGCCGTCGGGGGATTCGAGACTGACCAACCAAATGAGTTCCGAAAGGACCGGAAACGGGTTTGTTGGCGACGAGAGAAGGGTCGCTTAATCTGACGTTGTGGAAGAGAGGTACTCTTACCCCCAGTGGCATCTGAAATCAATTGATCCAGTTTTTCGCCGAATAAACGACCACCGTTGTACGGAAGACAGGTGAGCGACTTTTTGGACGCTGCATCTGCCTTCCACTCTCTTAACCAGAGCGCTCGCCTGATGGTTATGGCGTTGGAAGCCGCAGCCGCGGCACAGTTAGCTGAATCGAAGGCAGCATGCACTGAATATTCGGCGGTCACCGCGATTTGGGCAAACTGGTCTAGCAAGGCTGGATCGACCTGCAAAGACCGAAGGGCCGAGTGTACAGAATTAGCTGTAGTCATAATAGCCTTTGAGGCCCAAACCGAGGCAAAGGCTGGTCCTAGAGAAGAGCCTGAGGCCTCAAAGACGGACTTCGCCATCTGCTCCACCTGACGGTCAGTGGCGTCCTTTATAGATGAACTGTCCGGTAAGGACAGGAGGGTCTTAGTAGCGAGACGAGAAACAGGAGGGTCCACCTGTGGCAGATCTGTCCAATCCTGAGTGACCTTAGGCAGAAAGGGATAACGCGTTTCCAGAGCCTTACGGTTACCGAACCTTTTGTCGGGGTGTAACCTATGTTTTTTGAGGATTTCCTGGAACTCTGGATGGTCCGAGAAATGCTTATGTGGTCTCCTGGCCCTTTTAAAGGACACCTTATGCTCTGGAGTATCAGCCGGAGGGTCTAACACCTCCAGAACCTGGTTGATGGAAGTAATCAAATCCTCCACCAACGCGACCGTATTGGTCGCATCTAAATCTAGGGACTCATCTAAGGGATCCTCTGAGCCCGAAGAACAGAGACCTTCGGATTCCTGCGCGTCATCTTGACGCCTTCGGGATGCAGAGGTTGCAGAGCCTGCAGAGGACTCTGGAGATGGTGGTGGTCTCTTACGGCCAGAGTCGGAGGCTGACGGGGCAGGGTCAGCAGTCTGTCGCGATTCCGAGACTTCCGGCTGCGACGCAGAAGCCTGAACAGCGGGTGCAGGTGGCGAACGGGCTTGCATAAACTGCAGCAGTGTGGCAGACAATCTGTCAATGGACTGCGTCATATTCTGAGACATGACCGTGGCCCACGCAGGGGTAGGGTCAGGGGCACTGGTAGAAGCCCGGGTAGTGGGGGTCTCAGCATCCGCAGCCTGCGTGCAGCTCTCACAATGTGGCGAGGTGCATCCTGCAGGGAGGTCAGCCTTACAAACAGTGCAGGTAGCATAGTAAGTGCTGGCTGCCTTGGAGCTTTTCTTACTCCTATTGCCAGACATTGTGGTATGGGCTAGTGAAGAATATAGAATGTAACCAGGAGTCCCCTGTGTAATCAGGCACTGTCTAGCTGTCCAGCTAGGTGCCTGGGCCCTTAGTGGAGGGGCTGAATAGGGTCACTGTGGGCTAACAGTGCCTGCTGCAGGGGGATACAGAGGAGAGAGAGAGGGAGACAGAGAACCTCTGCAGAGGAGATCCCTGCAGAGGTCGTACCAGCCCCAGCGCCGCTGTGTGACAGGCCGCCTGGATCCTGTGTCCCCCTGGATGGCTGAGGCAGGATTCACGTGCAGGGCAAATGGCGTCCGTGGAGGAGAAGGAGGAACGGGTGGAGCTAAACGGGCGGGCTCCATGCTGGAAAACGCGCCCGTTCTCGGCTCTGCCCCCAGTATGACGCGCGGACAGCGTCATCCGGCGGGGCGGGATGGGGGCGGTGCAGGGGTTGCAACCTCCGCGCTAGGCC
>JARQOC010000005.1:440954676-441082848 GCA_033576535.1 Allobates femoralis | reverse complement strand
TGTGCTGACCTCATCGACTGACTGACTGTGAGTTGACAGTACAGTCATATGAAAAAGTTTGGGCACCCCTCTTAATCTTACTATTTTTTTTTTGTTTAAAATTGGTGTTTTGCAACAGCTATTTCAGTGTGATATATGTAATAACTGATGGACACAGTAATATTTCAGGTTTGAAATGAGGTTTATTGTACAAACCAAAAATGTGAAATATGCATTATTTCAAAATTTGACAGGTGCCAAAGTATGGGCACTCTTCTGATTTTCATGATTTGAATACTCCTAACTACTTTTTACTGACTTACTGAAGCACTAAATTGGTTTGGTAACCTCATTGAGCTTTGTACTTCATAGCCAATCATGAGAAAAGCTATTTCAGGTGTCCACTTGCAAGTTGTTCTCCTAGTTGCATCTTCTCTGAGGAGTGGCATCATGGGCTCCTCAAAACAGCTCTCAAATGATCTTAAAAAAAGATTGTTCAACATAGTTGTTCAGGGGAAGGATACAAAAAGTTATCTCAGAGATTTAACTTGTCAGTTTCCACTGTGAGGAACATAGTAAGGAAATGGAAGACCACAGGGACAGTTCTTGTAAAGGCCAGAAGTGGCAGGTCTACAAAAATATCAGAAAGGCAGAGAAGAAGAATGGTGAGAACAGTGAAGAACAATCCACAGACCACTTCCAAAGACCTGCAGCATCATCTTGCTGCAGATGGTGTCACTGTGTATCGGTCAACAATACAGCACACACTGCACAAGGAGAAGCTGTATGGGAGAGTGATGCGAAAGAAGCCGTTTCTGCATGCACGCCACAGACAGAGTCGCCTGAGGTATGCAAAAGCACATTTGGACAAGCCAGTTTCACTTTGTAAGAAGGTCCTGTGGACTGATGAAACAAAGATTGAGTTGTTTGGTCATACAACAAAGCGTTATGCATGGCGCCACAAAAACACAGCATTCCAAGAAAACCACTTGCTACCCAGTGTCAAATTTGGGGGAGGGTCCATCATGCTTTGGGGCTGTGTGGCCAATGACGGCACCGGGAATCTTGTTAAGGTTGAGGGTCGCATGGATTCCACTCAGTATCAGCAGATTCTTGAGAATAATGTTCAAGAATCATTGTCAAAGTTGAAGTTACGCCGGGGATGGATCTTTCAGCAAGACAATGATCCAAAACACCACTCCAAATCTACTCAGGCATTCATGCAGAGGAACAATTGCAATGTTCTGGAATGGCCATCCTAGTCCCCAGACCTGAATATCATTGAACATATGTGGGATGTTTTGAAGCGGGCTGTCCATGCTTGGCAACCGTCAAACTTAACTGAACTGGAATTGTTTTGTAAAGAGGAATGGTCAAAAATACCTTCATCCAGGATCCAGGAACTCATTAACAGCTACAGGAAGCGACTAGAGGCTGTTATTTTTGCAAAAGGTAGTTCTACTAAATATTAATGTCACTTTTCTGTTGAGGTGCCCATACTTTTGCACCTGTCAATTTTTGAAATAATGCATATTTCACATTTTAGGTTAGTACAATAAACCTCATTTCAACCCTGAAATATTACTGTGTCCATCAGTTATTACATATATCACACTGAAATAGCTGTTGCTATTTAAAAAAAAAAAAGAGTGAGATTAAGAAGGGTGCCCAAACTTTTTCATATGACTGTAAGTGGGATCTCCAACCTCATCATCATCCTCTGTGTTCTCACACCCCTCATCCTCAGAGACAACCACTTCCTGCCTTGACCGATAACTTAATTTGTCAATCAAATCCGGTATCTGAGTCTGATCAGCATCATCCTCCTGATGTCCACCAACAGTATGTACTGTTAGGGAATGAGGGTCTGCATAAAGGTCAGAAACTTCTTCATCTGGGCCTGGGTCTAACTCACAAAGCTTCTGGGCTTCAGGGCAGATTATTGACTCGTCTGGACTCACTGCAGCTTTTGTGCAGACCTCTGATTCCCAGGCTATTGTGTGACTGAACAGCTCTGCAGACCCAAACATGTCTGTTACCCCAGACTGAGTAAGGCGGCTGGACACTTGGGAGCTTGGAGGAATCAAGTGTGATTGGTCTGACACCTCAGATGACTGGAGGGTTTGTGATGTAGAAGTTGAGGTGGAGGAGAGGCCACTTGATGGAGCACTTGAGATCCATTTAAGCACCTGCTGTTTTTGTGCCTCACTTCCAAGTGGTATCAATGGTCGGGTCTGTAAGAAAGGGGTCATATCCGATTGGCCACAGAAAGAAGTAGACATCTTACTTTGGCTGGAAGATTGTCTTTTTTCAGCAGATGTTAATGTAGCTTTAGCATCTACCCCACGGACACAAACTTTTTTTCCCTTTCCACCACGCCTACTCCCATTTCCACCAACAGCAGGCCTTTTGCCACTCATTTTGTATGTGAAAAAATTGGGAGCAGTACAGTTGTTTTACAAAAAAAGGTGAATGTCAATCAAGTAGAGGTGACTGAACCAACACTGCTACTAGGCCCAAAGTGAGACCTGGGCAAGGTGCAGTTAAAAATTAGTAGGAAGTACACTGGCGGTGTAGTAGATTGTATTACAAGTGGCCTACCCTAATAGTTTTTGGCACGCTGTGACTTGACCAGAAGTCAGATGTGGCCAAGGTGCAGTTAAAAATTAGTAGGAAGTACACTGGCGGTGTAGTAGATGGTATTACAAGTGGCGTACACTAATAGTTTTTGTCATGCTGCGACTTGACCAGAAGTCAGATGTGGCCAAGCTGCAGTTAAACATTTGTAGGAAGTACACTCGCGGTGCAGTAGAATGTATTGCAAGTGGCGTACAGTAATAGTTTTTGTCACGCTGCGACTTGACCAGAAGTCAGATGTGGTCAAGGTGCAGTTAAAAATTAGTAGGAAGTACACTAGCGGTGTAGTAGATTGTATTACAAGTGGCCTACACTAATAGTTTTTGGCACACTGCGACTTGACCAGAAGTCAGATGTGACCAAGGTGCAGTTGAAAATTAGTAGGAAGTACACTGGCGGTGTAGTAGATTGTATTACAAGTGGCATACAGTAATAGTTTTTGTCACGCTGCGACTTGACCAGAAGTCAGATGTGGTCAAGGTGCAGTTAAAAATTAGTAGGAAGTACACTAGCGGTGTAGTAGATTGTATTACAAGTGGCTTACGCTAATAGTTTTTGGCACACTGCGACTTGACCAGAAGTCAGATGTGACCAAGGTGCAGTTGAAAATTAGTAGGAAGTACACTGGTGGTGTAGTAGATTGTATTATAAGTGGCATACAGTAATAGTTTTTGTCACGCTGCGACTTGACCAGAAGTCAGATGTGGCCAAGGTGCAGTTGAAAATTAGTAGGAAGTACACTAGCGGTGTAGTAGATTGTATTACAAGTGGCAAACAGTAATAGTTTTTGTCACGCTGCGACTTGACCAGAAGGCAGATGTGGCCAAGGTGCAGTTGAAAATGAATAAGGAAGTACACTGGCGGTGTAGCTTTTCACAAGTGGGCTGCACTACTGTGTAAATCACACTTCTACTATTCCGAACAAATTGCTGAGACTATCAGCACCAAAAAATGCCTATTTAAGACAGGTGGTGTAGCTTTCTTAACGGCAATGTTACACTACCTGCCCTAAAGGACTCCCAGAGCTAGATGTGGCCAGATGCTGTGAAAAGACTTGTACAGCACTCTTCAATTAAAGGTTATTCTATAGCGAGCGCAGGGGCACAGATAAGGCAGGTAGTTATGGATCAAGAATCCTCTTTATTCACCACAACATGTTTCCACGAAGGCTTATCGTCCATAACTACCTGCCTTATCTGTGCCCCTGCGCTCGCTATAGAATAACCTTTAATTGAACTGTTGGATCTCACCTCTGTGTGAGTTATTCAGAAGCTGCGGGGCACATTGCTGAAAATCCTTCACTGCCTGTAGAGCACAGGACCTGTGGGAACGTCGACACCTGTGATTGGTGATAAATCGTGACTGCAGATACCACGTGACTGACAGGCGGCTGGCCCTTGGACGGCTCCTTCGGCCCAGGTGGCCTTAAGAATATACTGGGGTTGTGCGGAGGCGGCACAACCCGAAAAGGTGAGAGCCCCCCCTGTCACAACCTTTCCTTCCCCTTCAAAGTGCATGTGGGTTCTCCCTATGGGAGCGCTTTTCTCTCTCTTTTTGTACAGCACTCTGACACACATCTGCCTGGCAAAAACTAATAGGGACTGCTCTAACCTAGCCCAAAGGGCTGTATTTAAAACTAGTCCCTGCTTCTATGGATTATATCTGAAAAAGGGCTGTTACAGACCTAGTCCCTAGTTCCTACTCCCTACTCCTATGATGCAGCTCTTACAAGAGCTGATTCTTCTAAAATTCACACCCTCCACCCAGCCCCTACTCCCTAAACCTATCTATCTAACTATGTATTAGCTCTGTAGCTGAATGGGGTAGTAGAATTGTGAGTTTTGACTGTATGGCGCCCACAGCAGCAGTGGTGCCATCTGACACACAGCTACAGCAATGAGTAAATGGTGGCGATGAAGAAAATGGTCGGGTCTTATAGGGCAAGGACATGTGACATACACAGCCAATGATGCCGGACCTTGCTTGTGCAAAACATGCCCTTTAATGTGTTTCACTGTGATTGGCTCAAAGCCTGCACTGCCCCACTCTACATGCGGTCTGGAGAAAAAAAAAAGTGAGCTCCATTACTTCAGCAGCACTGATCTGCACCCCCCCGCACACTATACACTGAAAATGGATATTAAGATTGAAGATCAGTATTAGTGTGAAAAGCCTTTTGGTGATCGAAGTGTTATCGAACATAACCTCAAACTGCCGAATTTGAAGCTAATTGTTCTAATTCGATGAATGACTCGAACACCGCCCAAAACAGGTCGAATTTGAGATTGGCAAACATTTCAAATCGAACATCGCACACCTCTAATAGAGTCATTACAAACAGAGTGATCTATTTCAAGTGTTTATTTCTGTAAATGTTGATGACATGACTTACAGCCAAACAAAAGCCAAAGGTCATATACAGAGGTGGCAGCACCCACCAATCTTCAAGTCGATTCTTCATTGTACAAACAGAATAAAAGACGATCATCAAAGGTGTTTACAGAGGATGCAGGGGGGAGGGTGGGATGTCCCTCAAGTGACGGGCCGTTTCATGCTTCTCCGTGAAACGGCCCGTCGCTTGAAGGACATCCCACCCTTTCCCCTGCATCCCCTCTAAACACCTTTGATGATCGTCTTTTATGCTGTTTGTACAATAAAGAATAGACTTGAAGATTGGTGAGTGCTGCCGCCTCTGTATATACCCGTTGCTAAGCAATGACCTCGTGACCGGATGTGCACCACACATGACCAGGAGCAGCAAGGCGGTGTGACGGCGGTGTCCATGTGAGCTCCAGCCTGGAGCATGGTTAAATCCGAAGGGGAAGAGAGCTGCAGCTGTGCCCAGCAACTTCAAAGAAGTAAGAGCCAAAGGTCATTATCTCAGAAAATTAAACTAGGGAGGATGAAGGGTCAAAAACCACACTGCCATATTCCACGAGGCATCAAAGGGTGAATATAATATTAATTTATTAGTCAATGGATTTCATGGTTCTCTGAAATACCCTGAAACATTGCAATATGATATTGATTTGTCCTGAGGAAAGGGCCACGAAGTCCTGAAAAGTGTTGTCTAATACATCAATATTATATTCACCCTTTGATGTCTAGTGGAATACAGTAGTGCGGTTCCTAATCCTTCATCCTCCCTACTCTATCTGCATCACACTGGGGACTGCAGCAGCCATGATATGCTTTTATAGAGGTTGTGACTCCTATAACAATACAAGGTGAAGCCTCTGATACCTATTTAGGTAATATTTCATCTCTCAGATCCTTCCTCCTCCTTCAATTTTCTTTATTCCTACTTTAATTTTCTGAGTTAATGACTTTGGGTCTTCATTGGCTGTAAGCCATAATCATCAACATTAACAAACACTTAATAATATCTCTCTCTCTTTGTAATGACTATACATAATATATGTGTGTTCACTTTAGGTATTGAAGGGACATAAATAAATTAACTTTTTTTTGGACTTGTAAGCTAGGCTGTCTGTCCTAGTGGGGTGCGCTTACATAGCTCTAGTCAGCCCAACTGATTTACTTATATAGGTGTCACTGATAGGATGTAAGCCGGACTCTGTGCAATACATATGTGTCTAGTGACATATGAAAGCCTTATTCCTGTACAGTTCTTATATTAAGTAATCACCACCTTCATGAATTGGTGAATTGTAAGTGATTGACTCATTAGTACTTTGCACCTGATTTGCCTTTTCCCTTATCAACGTGGGCTGCGGCATCCTGTTAGTACTTTAGTGTATGTGTTGTGTGCAGGTGAATACTGTTGCCTTTCTGCTGTGATATATTTTAATTTTAAGGAACTTTTAACAACTTTATCTATAGTTTTGCTGTTAACTTACTTTAAAATATCTTATACAACTGCAACATCTGGATGTATCAGCTAAAGCTTTGTCAATATAACAGTATAACAAATTCTAAGAGTAAATCTAAACATAACACATAAATCATGGGATTATTACAAACTATAAGCTACTGTATACTCATATGATACCTAGAATTTGTACTTTTCCAAAAGTTCATTTAATTTGTTTTTTATTTTCTTGTCTTCATCTGTACAGCTCCTTTCTAAGGGCCGCTTCACACTGTGGCGTGATCCGGTTCGGTTCTGTCTGGGAGGACCCAGACAGCCGCGGACCGGATCTGCACACAGGACTGGGGGGCTATTATGCCCTCCAATCCGGTTTGCAGCGCACGCAGCTGCAGCCGCTGACAGCTCAGGACCGTGGCGCCCGCAGTCCTGACTTATCAGCAGCGGGAACTGCGTGCGCTGCAAACCAGACAGGAGGGCATAATAGCCCCCCAGTACTGTGTGCAAATCCAGTCCGCGTCTGTCTGGGTCCTCCCGGACAGAACCAGACCGGATCCCACCGCAGTGTGAAGCGGCCCTTAGCAGTCAAGCAGAAGTAGTTTTTACTCTATTATTTGAAATAGTATTCCTTTTTTTTGTGAAGCCAAACATTCGTCATGTACAAAATAGTATTTGATTTAAGGAGCTCAAAGCCTTGGCTATAATCATCAACATCTTGGCAGGGAACCTAATCAAACTTGGTTTTTATGCAATTCTAATTTTCAAGTCTTTGTGTTGTCTCAAAGTATGAAAAACGGAGATAGTATAAAAGCGATCGCAAGGTTATTCAGAAGTAAAAACACAAATTAACCTTTTGTGTATTGTTATCCAATTAATTCTGTTGCTCGTGAACCCTTTTGGAAACAAATTGCATATTGGGGAGATTCATGTTTTCTAAGTTGAATAATAATTGGAAGAAGCATGTTTGAAATGAATAGAAATAACTAAAATGCTAATGTGCAGAGCAAAGATAATTCAAAACCATAAGAATGATAAAAATCAAGCTCAGCAGAAGTTTTGACAGCCAAGGTTGATTAAGCATGGCATGAGTCACTTTGAGTGCTTTGGGCAAATTAATATTGATAGCACTGATAGCACTGACCACATACAAAATGAGAGGGGTAATCACTAAGCTCTTGAAAACATAGATTTAAAAAGGAACTGTTGCATGCATTTTGAATATGAAATAGTCGTAAAATTCCAAACATATCGGTATGGTAAATATTTCAGAATTACAGCCATAGAAAAAAAGGCTTATAGTAAAAGCTATAGTCAAAGACATCAAAATACTATTTATTTATATTTTTTAAGATATCTTATTTTTCCACTATAGGACACACTTTTCCCCCCAACTTTTTGGGGAAAATGGGGTGTGCATCTAATATTCTGAATGTACATGTTTGCTGTGCTGTGGGGGCGGTTCGTAGTGCTGACCAAAAGCTAGAAGAGGCTGGGGCATTCTGCAGCTGAAGCTGTGAGCACGTGGGCCCACTCATTCGGCTAATGTTTTAATCATTGCCCTGCACTGAATATTACATTAGCTTAAATAGCGGGGATCAGGATCACCGGCCGCAGCTGCAGCAGTGGTGATTGTGTTTCTGCATATTCATTGATCCCCAAACATGATGGTATGGGGAACAGTTAATATATTGGACGATCATGCTCACCCTCTCCATCGATCTTGCTGGCAGCACCGCCGGTGATGTCCTCCTGTATAATGCTGAACACAGTGATCGGTGTGTAGAGCAGATGCTGGACAGTGCCATCATCTCTGTGCGCCTTCTCTACACATTGATTACTGCGTTCAGCATTACACAAGAGGACATCACCGGCGATGCTGCAGGTAGGATTGATAAGCCCTTTGGCCCATAGATGCTATACCACTGCAGCATAATATTTTTAGTTGTTTGTTCTGTTTACTTTTTAATAAAACAGAGCCGGAAAATGGACGCTATAAAATCTTGCATCAGAAACGCGTAGCACTATGGCCCACAGCTGCTATACTACAGCAGCATAATGTTTTTACTTGTTTGTTCTGTTCACTTTTTTTACAAAATAAAGCTGGGGAAAACTTTTGTATTGGAAATTTGGAGCTGGAAAATCTTTATTTTTTCTATTGTACTACAAGCTAGAGGATTTTTCGTACACCTTCCATCGAACATTAAAAGGGTGAGCTGGTATCTAACTATATCTGATATAAACCAGGATGATGGGGATAATATATTACCAGCATGGGGGACATATATACCAGGATGAGGTCATTAGTACAGTTTTGGGGATATTTCCCTATAACAGTGTCAGCAGCATATCCCTCCCCTACAAAAGTGCATTATTTTTTTATATAATTATTCTTATTATTATTATTTATTATTATTTATTTATATAGCGCAGTTAGATTTCATGGCGCTTTACATATGGAAAGGGCAGGCGAGGACACGTACAATATGTATGGACAATCAAATCGTAGCAGGGAGTAGTGGGGAGACAGGTGGATTATGCAGGCAGGGGAGTTTAGGATAGATTGGAGAGGTGCGAGGGAGGTAGCGGGAGGCCAATGAGCAGGAGGTTGCAGTAGTCAAGGCGGGAGATGATGAGAGCATGAACAAGTGTCTTAGCTGTGTCATGGTTGAGGAAAGTGCGGATCCGGGAAATGTTTTTGAGCTGGAGTTGGTAGGAGGTGGCAAGGGCTTGGATGTGAGGCTTGAAGAAGAGGGAAGAGTCGAGGATTACCCCGAGGCACTTGGCGTGGAGAACTGGGGAGAGTAAGCAGTTATTGACAGTAATGGATAGGTCTGGTAGAGGGGGAGAGCGACTTGGGGGGAAGATGATCAACTCGGTTTTGTCCATGTTCAGTTTTAGGAAGTGAGCAGATAAGAAGGATGAGATAGCGGACAGGCATTGTGGAATTTTGGATAGCACGGAGGTGATATCTGGCACAGACAGATAGATCTGGGTGACGTCGGTGTAGAGGTGGTACTGAAGGCCATGGGACTCAATGAGTTGCCCGAGGGTGTAGATGGAGAAGAGTAGTGGTCCCAGAACTGAACCTTGGGGGACACCGACAGATAGGAAGTAGGGCGAAGAGGTGGTGTGGGAGTGGGTGATGATGAAAATCTGGTCCGTTAGGTATGAGGAGATCCAGGAGAGGGCTAGGACGCTTATGCCAAGAGATTCCAGAATCTGAAATAGGAGGGAGTGGTCAATGGTGTTGAAGGCGGCAGATAGATCAAGGAGGAGGAGGACGGAGTAGTGTCGCTTGTTCTTTGCGGTCAGTAGATCGTTGGTGATTTGGGTTAGGGCTGTTTCGGTGGAGTGGTGGGATCGTAAAGTGGTTTGTAGGTGGTCAAAGAGGGAGCAGGAGGAGAGGTGGGAGGACAGTTCAGAATCGACGTGTTGTTCAAGTAGTTTTGAGGCGAAGGGGAGAAGAGATATGGGGTGATACTTAGAGACAGATGCAGGGTTGAGGGAGGGTTTTTTGAGGATGGGTGTGATCAAGGCATGTTTGAAGTATGAGGGGAAGACACCAGTAGTGAGTGATAAGTTGAAGAGATAGGTTAGTGCAGGGATGAGGACTGCGGTGAGGTTCGGGATGAGGTGGGTGAGGAGTGGGTTGATGGCACAGGTGGTGAGGTGTGATCATGACAGAAGGGAGGAGAGTTGATCTTCTGTCATGGTGGTGAAGCTTCCTTTGGACGAAGAGGGTTGGGCGGTAATGGGGGAGGGCCGAGGGGACAGTGGGTCAAAGCTTTCTCTGATTTTGTCGATCTTCTGTTTGAAAAAGGTGGCAAAGTTGTCGGCAGAGATGAGGGGAGAGTGAGAAGGTGCAGGGGGACGGAGTAGAAAGTTTTGAATAGTTGTTTTTTGGAGTTTATACACTGGAGCAAGCCTGTTGGGGACTTTGGCTAGTACAATAGTGCTGGCCAAAGGGTTGCTGCTTGGAGGCTGTTGAGGAGTACCGTGTAAACTCCCTCTAGTTTATTTGTTAAATAGGTACATAAGATTATTGAAGCCCAGCGCTACCTTGTACCCCTTTGCAATGGCAAGTCTAAAGGACACTTATACTCAAATGTAATTTAACCCTTACTTTGGAATGTTTATTTAAAATGTCAACTAAATGCATTTACAGTTAAAGAGGACCTGCAGGCATGGTGATCTAATTACAGCACTGGATACAGCATGTCTCCAGCATGCAGACAAGGGGTCACCCAGCACTTGAGCAGCCCTGTACCCCGAGATAATACACTTAGAAAACTTACATGCTACAGCCACTAAGGAGGTGGCTAGGGGCTGCAGCCAAGGGCAGATTCACACCCCTGCCTGTGTAATCTGCCCACCGCTGCCAATCATTCTCTCCCTGTCTGCAGCATTTAAACTGAGTTTTTTTTTTTTACTCCCGTGTAGCCCCCGCCCCTCAGGGCTCCGGCATGACACGATTTAGCCCCGCCCCTTTCATGACGCGGCCAGGCTCTTAGAAGCAGAGAGGGGCGTGCATAATTACAAGGCAGAAGCACACAGGCCCCGCCCATTGCGGCTTGCACAGAAACAGAGAACTCACACAGGACAAAGTAATATAACTTTTTCTCTTACTTTACAAAAGCGATTTTTTTCTGCAAAAGGGATGGCTAGAAATGATAAGAGGGGGTGCAGGGACAGGTCTAAAGATACGGGGGGTCAGTTTCTGGGCTTAGGATCACTTTAACCCCTAATATTACTAATAAGGCACTTCCCATTCATGTACAAAACTTATATCAGCTTTATAATCATCCCCGGATAGTTTGCACATTAAGTAGGGACCTTTACTAAGTATAGCACCGCTCAGTACTTTTCCTGGGTCTCAGATTTAATTACACCATAAATGCTTAGTAGAATCCTTAGGCACAATATACACAGTACCTTGTGGCTTTAGTGTCCGTCCTTCGGGATTTTCAACCTCTCGTTTCTGCCTGTGAGGGTCGGAGCTGTGTCAGCCGCATACGCCGTGGCCGACGGTTGCATGCCTCCTGGCTCTTTCAATCTCCTGACCCGTTACGTCACCAGACGTGTTACATCCTACATCACGTTGACGCATCAGGTTTGGGCGGGGAGAGGGCGAAGTCTCACGGCAGAGCAGAGGAGTGCTTTCAGGACTGGTTGGCTGTCAACACCTTCCACCTATGCACTTCAAGGGTGTTGGCCCTTTTCCTCAGGGTGTCATGGCAGCCAGTAGGAAGTCCTGCCTTAAATAGGGGGTGGTTTGTGCTGCTTGGTCTGATCAGTTTTAAATCATTAACCCTTAAGTTGGCTATAGTGCAATGAATGTTGTGCCTGCTCTGTTACAATGAAATCAACCACGGTGCATTTCTACAAAAATCATCTATTGTAAAAAGGATTTTGTGCCTAAAATGAGTAAGCACAGCAGCTTATGGTACATTATCCTAAGGTTAGCTGCTGTATAATGTTGTGCTTAGTATGCGTCAACATTATAGGCCTAGTTCCCAAAATATATGGGTGTTTTCTGCATGGGATTAGAGAGGTCTCTTGTATTCATTAAATTACATGTGTAATTTTTTTTTCTCTTTTCTTAGATCGTGATTTTGAACCTTTGACTTTTTTAGGTTTTACCCTCTTTGTTACAGCTTGTATTTTTTAAGGTGCTTAAGGTGAATTCTTCTTGTGCTAATTTGTGGGGATATTGTATGGTAGTGCTAGTTTTATTTTCCATTATATTACATGCTTTATTATTCCCTTAATAGCACATTATAGTAATATTGGATGCAGTATATAGGGTGGGGGGTGTTGGAATCCCTCTAATTGTATTTATGTTAAGAATAGGTGTGCAGTAGGTGTGGACTGTGGTTTAATGTCACTAATCCTTTTTCTTGTGGATATATATCAGGGTGTGGGTGTAATACAACGTTACTTGTATCTTTATTTTTGATCTACGGGTGTATTTGTATATATAGATACATGTTAGGCTTTTTTGGGGGGTTGCTGTTTTAGAATGCAATGAGTTCCAATTCATGGTTAAGGCCAAGGGGTGTTATGGTGTCCAGGAGAAAAATCCATTTTGATTCCTGACGCGACATCTTGGCTATGCAATTGCCTCCCCTCCAGTCTCTGCTGACTGTTTGAATTGCAAAGAAATTGAGCTTTTTGCTGCTAGAACTTTGTGCCACCTTAAAGGATTGTCATATCTGTAAACTTGTAAAAGAGTTGGATATTGACTTATAGGGCCACTTCATATGGTGGTTATGGTGTTCTCCGCAAGGAGCCACCCCTTGGCTGGGTCCTTCCCTGGAGGGATATATGGCTAGTCCTGTGTTTGAGACTCCTAACCGAGGCTCCACAGACTCTATTTGCATATTCATATTTCCCAGGGGGCAATGTGCCTAGGAATTCACTGTGTTTGAGCGCTTTAGCCAGCTGCCCGCAGTGTTTTCTTGGACTGGTCTCCCTGAGATCAGTGAATGCAATCTTGGTCTACTAGGCCTTGCTCCCACCTAGCCAGAATCCTACTCCACACTGATGAGGGGCAACACCCCGAAACAGCTGTATGTGGATGGATACCTGGCCTTGGTATTCCCTTGTCATATCTGTAAACTTGTAAAAGAGTTGGATATTGACTTATAGGGCCACTTCATATGGTGGTTATGGTGTTCTCCGCAAGGAGCCACCCCTTGGCTGGGTCCTTCCCTGGAGGGATATATGGCTAGTCCTGTGTTTGAGACTCCTAACCGAGGCTCCACAGACTCTATTTGCATATTCATATTTCCCAGGGGGCAATGTGCCTAGGAATTCACTGTGTTTGAGCGCTTTAGCCAGCTGCCCGCAGTGTTTTCTTGGACTGGTCTCCCTGAGATCATTGAATGCAATCTTGGTCTACTAGGCCTTGCTCCCACCTAGCCAGAATCCTACTCCACACTGATGAGGGGCAACACCCCGAAACAGCTGTATGTGGATGGATACCTGGCCTTGGTATTCCCTTGTCATATCTGTAAACTTGTAAAAGAGTTGGATATTGACTTATAGGGCCACTTCATATGGTGGTTATGGTGTTCTCCGCAAGGAGCCACCCCTTGGCTGGGTCCTTCCCTGGAGGGATATATGGCTAGTCCTGTGTTTGAGACTCCTAACCGAGGCTCCACAGACTCTATTTGCATATTCATATTTCCCAGGGGGCAATGTGCCTAGGAATTCACTGTGTTTGAGCGCTTTAGCCAGCTGCCCGCAGTGTTTTCTTGGACTGGTCTCCCTGAGATCAGTGAATGCAATCTTGGTCTACTAGGCCTTGCTCCCACCTAGCCAGAATCCTACTCCACACTGATGAGGGGCAACACCCCGAAACAGCTGTATGTGGATGGATACCTGGCCTTGGTATTCCCTTGTCATATCTGTAAACTTGTAAAAGAGTTGGATATTGACTTATAGGGCCACTTCATATGGTGGTTATGGTGTTCTCCGCAAGGAGCCACCCCTTGGCTGGGTCCTTCCCTGGAGGGATATATGGCTAGTCCTGTGTTTGAGACTCCTAACCGAGGCTCCACAGACTCTATTTGCATATTCATATTTCCCAGGGGGCAATGTGCCTAGGAATTCACTGTGTTTGAGCGATTTAGCCAGCTGCCCGCAGTGTTTTCTTGGACTGGTCTCCCTGAGATCAGTGAATGCAATCTTGGTCTACTAGGCCTTGCTCCCACCTAGCCAGAATCCTACTCCACACTGATGAGGGGCAACACCCCGAAACAGCTGTATGTGGATGGATACCTGGCCTTGGTATTCCCTTGTCATATCTGTAAACTTGTAAAAGAGTTGGATATTGACTTATAGGGCCACTTCATATGGTGGTTATGGTGTTCTCCGCAAGGATCCACCCCTTGGCTGGGTCCTTCCCTGGAGGGATATATGGCTAGTCCTGTGTTTGAGACTCCTAACCGAGGCTCCACAGACTCTATTTGCATATTCATATTTCCCAGGGGGCAATGTGCCTAGGAATTCACTGTGTTTGAGCGCTTTAGCCAGCTGCCCGCAGTGTTTTCTTGGACTGGTCTCCCTGAGATCAGTGAATGCAATCTTGGTCTACTAGGCCTTGCTCCCACCTAGCCAGAATCCTACTCCACACTGATGAGGGGCAACACCCCGAAACAGCTGTATGTGGATGGATACCTGGCCTTGGTATTCCCTTGTCATATCTGTAAACTTGTAAAAGAGTTGGATATTGACTTATAGGGCCACTTCATATGGTGGTTATGGTGTTCTCCGCAAGGAGCCACCCCTTGGCTGGGTCCTTCCCTGGAGGGATATATGGCTAGTCCTGTGTTTGAGACTCCTAACCGAGGCTCCACAGACTCTATTTGCATATTCATATTTCCCAGGGGGCAATGTGCCTAGGAATTCACTGTGTTTGAGCGCTTTAGCCAGCTGCCCGCAGTGTTTTCTTGGACTTGTCTCCCTGAGATCAGTGAATGCAATCTTGGTCTACTAGGCCTTGCTCCCACCTAGCCAGAATCCTACTCCACACTGATGAGGGGCAAACACCCGAAACAGCTGTATGTGGATGGATACCTGGCCTTGGTATTCCCTTGTCATATCTGTAAACTTGTAAAAGAGTTGGATATTGACTTATAGGGCCACTTCATATGGTGGTTATGGTGTTCTCCGCAAGGAGCCACCCCTTGGCTGGGTCCTTCCCTGGAGGGATATATGGCTAGTCCTGTGTTTGAGACTCCTAACCGAGGCTCCACAGACTCTATTTGCATATTCAAACCTTAAAGGATTGGACAGAGGATGGCCAGTGAAGCCCTTGTTGATGTTATGGGTATGTTCCTTCATTCTGGTCCTTAGGGTCCTTGTGATTCTGCCCACATACATCTTCCTACATGGGTATACGATGACGTAAAGGACTCCTTTTGATGAGCATGATATAGTTGCTGTTTGATTTCGTATGTTTTGTCACCTTTTGAGTTCTTGAACTCCGTAATCAGTTTTCTGGACGTATCGGACAACTGGCAATTACTGCAGGTTTCCCTTGTTTGTTGTTCTTTCTTCGCTTTCTTGTTTTGGATGTTTATAACTGGGTGCTATATCTTGCCCAATTGATGAGGTACTGGTGAATACAAATTTTGTTTTTTCCAGCAGTAGGTGACGTATGTTTTTATCCAGTCTGATAATGTGCCAACGTTTGTTTATTATCTTGATAAAGTTCCTGTGATTGTTGCGGAATTCAGTTTTTTTATTTTTTCCTGAATAGTGGGGGGTTTAGATCCTTCTTTTTATGTAATAATAATTGGCTCCTGTCACATCTTTCAACTTCTTTGACGATTTCTTGCAATTTCTTTTCATCATACCCCCTTTGTGGTGAACTCTTGTATCATCATCTTGGCTTCTTTTCTAAAATCTTCTGTTTTTGAACAGTACCTTCTTCTCATCATTTGACTTTTTCAGGATGTTCCTTATCCATATAGGCAGGTGGCAGCTCTTAATGTGCAGGTAGCTTTTAGAGTCGGTCGGTTTTTGGTAGATCTTCGTACAGATTTTGTTATTTTCTATAAAGATTTCCAAGTCTAGGAAACTAACGTTTGTTTTACTTATGGTTCCAGAGAACTCTAGGCCTAGTGTGTTTGAGTTGATGTTTCTTAAAAAGTAATTTAAGACACCTTCTGGACACTTCCAGATGAACAATATGTCATCTATGTAGCGCTGCCAAAGAAAAAGGTCTTCTATCAGACCTAAATTAAATGACTTTTTAAGATACATCCTCCTCCGGTGTTTATTGAGGAAAGATTGGAATATGAGATACAATGGATCATTGATTCCTGAATGGTCTGGATTTCCCTTCAATATCTGGTACATTGGAAGGGGTATGAACTCGAAGTACGGTCCTGGGCTCCGGCTCATTCTGTGAGGGCTGATTGGTTTGTCCGGGGCTTTGATTGGAGGTTTTCTGTGAAACCTGGGAGTCTGGTGCCCCCCCCCCTGAGAAGGGGGTACTGTCACTATCTCCACACTGTCCTTGTTTGTTATACTACTATTGTGTGGAGGCTGTCAGTCTGTTTTGGTTGTGCTGGGTCTGTTCTGCAATCATCTGTGTTCACCTCCCTTGATTAGTCCTCTACTTAAGCATTCTAGTTCCTCCATCCAGTGTCAATTGTACACTTGTTGCTCCCTGTGTAAGACTGATCTCTCTGTGCTCTGTGCCTGACCCAGCCTGACTTTATTGTCTTCCCTGGACTTTGACCATTTGCCTGTGACCTGACTTCTCTTTTACCTACTTCCTATCAACTGTCTTGTCTTTATGGTTTTCCTGACCTTGGCTAGTGAATTTAATTTTGTGTCTGACTACTCCTTGTTATACTGTGTCATTTCCTAGATCTGACCTTGGATCATTTGACCTCCCTTTACTTATCCAGTAAGTAATACCATAATGAAATTACTATCTGTAATTGCAGTCTATTCTCTCCACTTCTGGGACTAGTTATTACTATAGTGACTCGCATCACTGCAACTGTCTCTTTGTTTGTTTTAATATATTTCATGTTCAGTATGCACCTGTTCACGCTTACGTGTCAGGAAGTGTCGTTAGTGTTTTCATTTAATTTATGAAGTCATGCCTTCTGACTGTGCACTCCTCCCCATCAGCCTAAGGAGATATTAGTTTTTTTTTTAGCAGGTTCCTATCCACTCACAACTTAGATGTTTTTTAACCAGCAGAGTGGCATTAAATTATGTAGGGATCCAGCAAAGAGATACAGTTGAAACGAGAAGTTTACATACACTATTAAAAAGACACATATGCATGTTTTTATCACTATCTGACATGAAATCAGAATAAATCTTTCGCATTTTAGGTCATTTAGGATTGCTATAGGATTACCATAATTATTAATATTTGCCAGATGCCGGAATAATGAGAGACAGAAAATATTTTAAATCATTTGATTACTTTTTGCAAAGTCTCAAGTTTACATACACCATGTTTATTATGTCTTTAAACAATTAGGGAAAGCCAATTTGATGATGTCATGTGTTTGGAAGCTTCTGATAGTATTTTTGAGTTAATATCTCTGGGTTAATAAGAGACACATCTGTGCATTTATTTTAATGCACACCTGAAACACACTGCTTCTTCGTGTAGCATCAAGTCTAAAGAAATCAGCCAATATATTAGGAAGAAAATTGTGGATTTGCACAAGTCTGCTTCATCCTTGGATGTAATTTCGAGATACCTGTAGGTGCCTCGTTCACCTGTACAAACAATTATACACAAGCACAAACAAGATTGGAATGTCCGGCCATCATACTGCTAGGGAAGAAGACGGGTTCCTTATCCTAGAGATAAATGTGGTTTGGTCTGACATGTGCATATCAACCCAAGAACAAAAGCAAGAGTCCTTGTGAAGATGATGGCGGAAGCTGGTAATATTTTGTTATTATCCACAATAAAACAAATACTGTATCGACATGGGCTGAAATGCCACTCTGCCAAGAAGAAGCCATTACTAAAAAAAAAATCATTAAAAAGCCAGAATAATTTTTGCAAATACACACAGGAACAAAGACCTAAGTTTTTGGAGACATGACCTGTGGTCTGATGAAACTAAAATTTAATTATTTGGCCAATATAACCATTGTTACTTTTAGAGGAAAAAGGGAGAAGCTTGTATCTCGCCCTGGGCATGGACCGCGGGGTATTCGGAACTGGGCCCTCTCGTCATCGTTTGGGGGCTGCGGAATTTTACAGTGGCATGACCCGGTCTGTGATCCCCTTGTCGTGCTAGCAGTAAAAGGGGGAATATGAAATTGGGTGAAAGCAAAAATAAAATAGGAATAAAAAGAGTCATGATGCCACCCGTGGTTTGGGGCTAGATGTAGTCACTGCTGTATCGGAAAATCTGGGGATGATGGGAGTAGCAGAATAGGTATATCAGCTCTCCACGGGAAGAGCGGTTCCCCAGGGCACCATGTGGAAGTGTAAAGTTCTATGCACCCTCAGGAAGGCTGCTGTGACCAGTTCATGGCTCAAGCTCCGGCTCTCAAGTTCACAAACCAGTCTCACACAGTTCTGAACTTTTTCCGGGTTTTACTTCCCAACTCGCAATAACATTACAGTTCAGTACAGCAGAGGCTCTGGTGTACTATCAGTAGATGGGACGGCTCGTCTGCGGCACCCCTATTCATGTACCTTTTGGGCCTCTGTTCTCTCTGTTCCACACACTAACTAAGATGCAGCAGTCACAGGTTTTTTGTGGTCTCCCTTCCGTGTCTCTTAACCCTAGTTTGGCGGTCTTCCATTTGTTGTGGCGGAGGTTGAGTATCAGGACATGAAGACCCTGCACCCCGCCAGGGTTTGTGGTTGGGGCATGCAGCTTCCCTGCCACTTCAACACAGCTGGCACTCTGGTTCTGACCCGGTCACACCTTGTACCCGCTGACACGGAAACACCTTGGACCCCTTCTGACTGGCCTCGGTTCTCAGCCCGAGACCTGGACTAGCCAGGCCGCGGGGTCTGGGTTCTTTCAGTCTAGTGGTACTGGTTGACGGGTGTCTCCGTTGTTCTTAACTCAACTACTAGCCTCTGGCCTCTGACCCCTGGCCTCTTTCCTGAACTTGGTGCTGTGCATTCCCTTTTATTGTATTGTTACTCCAACCTTTCCCGGGCTCTGTCCTAACTCTCCTCCCTCCACCTAGCTCCTTCCGCAATCCCGTGCTAGACATTAAGTAACTTAGACTTGGGATCAGGTGATGTGTCATGTGTGTGTGTGCGTGTGGTGTGAACGACTCACCAGTCCCAGCTGCTGTGCCATCCTGTGGTGACCAGTCCACAGGAGCACAACACTTGGAAGCCTAAGAACACCATCTAAATTGTGGAACATGGGGGTGGCGCATCATGTTGTGGGTTTTTTTTGCTGCAGGAGAGATTTGGTGCACTTCACATAATAGATGACATCATGAGGAAAAAAGATTGTATTCCAATACTGAAGCAGCATCTCAAGGCATCAGCCATGAAGTTAAAGCTTGGGCGGATATGGGAGTTCCAAATGGCACTGACCTGAAGTATACTGCCAAACTGGATAAAAAGTGGCTTAAGGATAACAAAGTCAATGTTTTAGAGTGGCCATCACAAAACCCTGATCTCAATCCTATTGAAAATGTATGGGCAAAGCTGAAAAGGTAGGTGTGATCAAGGCGACCTACAAACATGGCTCAGTTACACCAGTTCTGCCCGGAGGAATGGGCCCAAATTTCTACTAACTATTGTGAGAATCTTGTGGAAGAATATCAAAATTTGTTGTCCCAAGTCATACAATTTAAAGGCAATGGCACCAAATACTAATTAAATGTATGTAAACTTGTGACTTTGCAGAAAGTAATAAAAATGCCTTAAAACATTCTCTCATTATTCTAGCATTTTGCAATCATAAATAATTATGGTAACACTAATTGACCTAAAACAAGAAAGATTTATTTTGATTTAATGTTAGATAGTGAGAAAAACATGCATATGTGTCTTTTTATATAGTGTATGAAAACTTCTGGTTTCAACTGTGTACCGTGATACCAGCTGCTGGGCTTACATAAAACTGGCTTTTTTTATGATCTAAGCATCTCAATTTGTATATGTATTTCATTAGCACATGCATATTCTTATAATAAATGCTTGCATACATTTGAATCTTAGAGTGAAAATGTCTCTTTATTTGTTATGTTATATGTAATAATAATCTTTATTAATAATCTCTATTTATATAGTGACAACATATTCAATAGTGCTTTGCAATTCAGAGGCTCCATATACAAATAGTCATAAGTAACAGTTATAAGAAAAAAGTTAAGATCACTATGCACCTGTTCACAATAGCATGATAGGAAATACTATCAGTTGGGTTTGGCCAGGTTCACACATACAAATCCGTTTTTGCCTTAAATCTGTTTTTGGGAACATTTTGGAAGTTTTTTTCTCAAAGTCCAAAAACGCATATGCATTAACGCATGTGTGTGCGTTTTTTTAAAGACTGCCTGCTTTTTTATGCAGCAGCCCAAAAACACTGCTAGCTGCGTTTTTGGGGTGCTTTCAAAAAACACATGCGTTTTTTTAACATGGAGCCCTATGGGAAACACATGCATTAACGCATGGCACATATAGGCACCTGCGTTAACGCATATGCGTTTTTAATGAAAAAATGACTAAGTCCCAAAATTTGCCAAAAACGTCCAGGACTTCAGGGGACGCTATTGGCACCCTTAGAAAAACTGATCCGTTTTTCTAAGCACTTAAAAAGCTGATTTGTATGTGTGAACCAGGCCTTAGTCCCTCAGATTATCCAATGCTGTTGTTCAATGCTAATGTTCCAGAAATCCAAAAAAAGGAAGGTATGAATTGACTGCAGAGTGAGAATACACTTAGCCAAGCTGCAGCTATGATCTCTCTCTGGGTGCGAATCTTTTTTTCCTATTATAAAGTAGATGGGCCTTTTCACATCTAAGGTTGTGCTGCGTTTTGCATTTGCATGCGTTCTTACTGCTAAAAACGCATCCAAACGCAACCAAAAAAGCACCTATAGGATGTAATGCAAAAAACATTGCAAATGCATGCAAAACACATGTATTTTTGCAAACGCAGCCCTAGATGCAACAGCCCACATTTTTGGTTGCATTTGCAATGCGTTTTGCATTAAACCCTATGGGTGCATTTTTGGTTGCGTTTGGATGCGTTTTTAGCGGTAAAACCGCATGCAAACACTGACGCAGGCAATCACAGCCCAGCCTTGGATGTGAACTGGGTCAATATGTTCAGATTGACCAGTATCTTAGATGACAAAAGCAAACACCCACAATGAAGTTGATGAATTCCGAGTGGGTTGAAGGGATGATTAGAGTCTTCATTACTGGGAAAACACACTTCCAAAATAAGTGGAGCAGTGAAAATTAATCAGTGAGTGTAAGTAAAAAAAATCCAGTCCAAGATCGCCTCCTTAAGTATACATCCAGAGTTCTTTTACAAAATGTATTTGGTATTTCCACAGATTTCCATTTACAAGATAGAGAATTAACATGTATCTTTTCTTTTTCTTCATCTGACTGTTATACATTTCCTTACCTTTTATTTACTGTAAAGGCCCCGCTGCACGTTTCAACATCGTTCCGACATCGTTCAAAAGTGACGTCAGGAACGATGTTGAAACGATATCGTTGTTGCGTGTAAACGCACGATTCAACAATGATAGTTGTTCAAGTCGGAGTTGACAGGTTTTCCTGCATGCAGGAAAACCTGTCAACTTCAACTTAAGCAACCTGCGGCATCGTTTGGTGTGACACCGCAATAGCGATGTCACGACCGACTTCACCCATTCACAGCAGTGAGCAGGGATCGTTCGCGCTGTTTGCAAAATATCCCTGCTCACAACATTGTTGGTGAGTTGTCCACGATATCTGGACGTGTGACATCTCATCAGCGATGTCGGCAACGACCGCGCCCACCTGAGATTGTTGCCGATATCATTTCAACGTTGAAGCGTGTGACGGTACCTTAAGAATGTTCAGCAGGCTCTTTTTTCCTACACAGAGAGCCACCGCAAAAACATATACTGCGGGGAAAGTTAGTTTGCATACCAAGTGAGCATGATGCATCAGCAGCAATAAGCACAGTGTGTCTGTAGTTTAAGAAATATTTTTCAACAAACCATGAATGAATTTGTTTCCCTGAAATATATTAATTTAAAGTAAAACTTAATTTAACCTATTGTGAGTAAAAAGGCAAATGAATAACCTGTCATCCATCCCGTGTTTTGTACACCAATCCCTTTATTTCAAGATGAAGATCTAAAAGTTACAATCAAATGATTTTAACTTTGTCATTTTATCTGCTTCTTCAGAGCTTTGTTATGGAGCATTTCAAAGTATTAGCCACAAATTTATTTGCTTTTCTAGCTCTGACGCATTTGACTAGCAGTTTTTCTTTTGCCTTTGACACATACGGTAAATCCGCACACAGTAAAGTCTTCTAACCATCTGTTTTTAGTCTCAAAATGACATGCTAATTGTATTTCAATCCTTTGCTTTTACCGCGTAAAGCTTTCTCTGGCAATCTGTTGCTGCCCTTTCATCACTAATGGATCTTTCCCTTCATTTTCAGTTTAAGTGCACAGTTTAGAAAATATGTTCTTCTTATGACATATAGTAACTGTATATAGTAAATGTGGTTTAATAGGACAGTAACAAATCGCAAGGCATTTTAGTAGAGCAGTGTTCCCAACTCCAGTCCTCAAGAGCCACCAACAATGCATGTTTTCATGATTTCTGTAATGCTACAAGATGAATGAGAAAGATGGACATAGACCCACTGAGTTGTGGAGACAGTCAAAATGTGGGACAACCCAGGGATGTTCTTCTGCCAGCAATGGTGACTGACTTTAGGTTTCCATCAAATATGTAATCCATATAGCGGTCAAAATGTGGGATAACCCAGGGATGTTCTTCTGCCAGCAATGGTGACTGACTTTAGGTTTCCATCAAATATGTAACCCGTATAGCGGTCAAAATGTGGGATAACCCAGGGATGTTCTTCTGCCAGCAATGGTGACTGACTTTAGGTTTCCATCAAATATGTAACCCATATAGCGGTCAAAATGTGGGATAACCCAGGGATGTTCTTCTGCCAGCAATGGTGACTGACTTTAGGTTTCCATCAAATATGTAACCAGTATATCGTTCAAAATGTGGGATAACCCAGGGATGTTCTTCTCCCAGACTGACTGTAAATTGCTATCAAATATGTATCCCCTATATCAGTCACAATGATGGACAACCCAGGGATGTTCTTCTGCCAGCAAATGTGACCGACTGTAAATTGCAATCAAATATGTATCCCCTATATCAGTCACAATGATCAACAGCCCAGGGATGTTCTTCTGCCAGCAAAGGTGACCGACTGTAAAATAATATCACATATATATCCCCTATATCAGCCACAAAGTGGAACAACCAAGGTATGTTCTTCTGGCAGAAGAGTTCCTGGATGCAGCTAGGAAGACACCGTGTATCAGTTTGCTATGCAGATCCTAATACAAGCTGCCCCAGTGGGCAGTTCTGCGTTCGGAGGCTGCAGCTGGGAGAAATCTCGGTCCACAGACTCTGGACCAGCAAAGTACTCCTACACTGCAGACCACCCAGGTAACAAAGTAAAAGACAACACAAGGGATCTGGCAATCTGGTGAAATGTCTATGAATTCTAAAAAATCTAGGTACCTGCACTACACTAAACACTGTACAAACAATTGAAAAGAGACACATTTACAGAAGGACTATCTGATTACTGCTTTGCACTTGGCATTCTCTTGATGAGCTTCAACAAGGCAACAAGCAAAAGAGACTTGTTTGGGCTAAAGAACACAAGGAATGGACATTAGACCAGTGAAAATCTGTGCTTTGGTCTGAATTTGAGATCTTTAGTTCCAACCACCGTGTCTTTGTGGAACACAGAAAAGGTGAACGGATGGACTCTACATGCCTGGTTCCCACCGTGAAGCATGGAGGAGGAGGTGTGATGGTGTGGGTGTGCTTTGCTGGTGACACTGTTGGGGATTTATTCAAAATTGAAGGCATACTGAACCAGCCTGGCTACCACAGCATCTTGCAGTGGCATTCTATTCCATCCAGTTTACGTTTAGTTGGGCTATCATTTATTTTTCAACAGGACAATTAGCCCAAACACACCTCCAGGCTGTGTAAGGGCTATTTGACCAAGAAGGAGAGTGATTGGGTGCTGCGCCAGATGACCTGGCCTCCACAGTCACCAGACCTGAACCCAATCGATATGGTTTAGGGTGAGCTGGACCGCAGAGTGAAGGCGAAAGGGCCAACAAGTGCTAAGCATCTCTGGAAACTCCTTCAAGACTGTTGGAAGACCATTTCCGGCGACTACCTCTTGAAGGTTATCAAGAGAATGCCAAGAGTGTGCAAAGGAGTAATCAAAGCAAAAGGTGGCTGCTTTGTAAACCCTAGAATATAAGACATATTTTCAGTTGTTTCACACTTTTCTGTTAAGTATATAATTCCACATGTGTTAATTCATAGTTTTGATGCCTTCAGTGTGAATCTACAATTTTCATAGTCATGAAAATAAAGAAAACTCTTTGAATGAGAAAGTGTGTCCAAACTTTTGGTCTGTACTGTATATATGTGATTTTTGTCTATATCCTAAAAATCTTTTTGCCCTCTTGGATTTGTCTACCAATATATCTGTTTTAGGGCCATTTTACACACACCAACTTCTGTGTCCAACTTCTGAACAGATCTCTGGTTGCAGTGAAATCATGGACACATTGTTACATTTGTACACAGTCACAAAATGGAGCAATGTGTCCATGATTTCACTGCAACCAGAGATCTGTTCAGAAGTTGGACACAGAAGTTGGTGTGTGTAAAGCGGCCCTTAGTAAGATAGTAATATACAAAATATTTGAAGCTGTGAAAATTTAGGAATAAGGAAGATGGAACAATTAAAAAAAAATGCGCCAATATATTGTTGTATTTCTGTTTGTCACCTTGATACTTTGGATTTAAATATTTTTAAAGTGGTACTACAGTATTACTGGAGTTTTAGAAAAAATTTACTATTTTTATTTTTCATCTTTATTGGATTAAAGGGAACCAACCACCCCAAATGACCCCCCCGGACTGTTAATATTTGTCCCTACACCCAGCACACACATTTGGGGCAATCGTTTTTGCTAAAAAAACTGTTTAGTAGAAGCTAAGATATAGCAATTAGTGATGGGCGAATCCTAAATTACTCGGAATCGCTTGACTCTAGCGAGTCCGAGCCCGGGACTCGCTACTCGTTGCGAGTCTAGCGAGTCCAATGTTAATGAATGGGGAAGCGAGTAATAGCGAGTAGTGTGCGATTTACAAATCGCAGATGTGTCTCGGAAGCTTCAGCCTGAAGCAATCCTTGCCATTGATTTGCATTGGACTCGTTTACTGTGCAAGTAATCGCTGGGAAACTTGCACAGATAAGAGTCCGGCTGTCTCCTCTGTGCTGGCTGCCGCAGCTCCAGGGTCCTAGAGCCCACCTGCTGCCTGATGTAGCAGAGCTGAGATTGTTCTCAGTCTGCTCATTCCCTGTGCATAGACATCTATATCTATGCACAGGGGATGTAGCAGAGAGGACATCGCGTTTTGGACTGCGTCGGATGGAAGAGGATTTTTTTAATTAAAGATGGAGTCCCTAATAGCTTCTTTTTTTATTTCTAATAAAAAAATTTCTCTGTGTTGTGTTTTTTTTAAAACAATTTAATAGAAATTCATGGCGGTCATGTCTAATATTGGCATGACCGCCATAAATTTTGGGCTTAGGGCCAGCTGATAATACAAAGCTGGCCCTAACCTCTTTATTACCCAGCGTGCCACCGCCACCAGGGCCGCTGAAAGAGCGGGGTTCAGCGCCAGAGGATGGCGCTTCAATGAACGCGCCATCTTCTGGGGTGGCTGCGGGCTGCAATTTGCAGCGCGGGGTGCCCAGAAAGCTTGGGCATCCCTGCGCTGCGGATTCCAGCCCCCAGCTGCTTAGCTGTACCTGGCTAGACATAGAAATTGCGCGGAGCCCCACGCATTTTTTTTAAATTATTTCATGAAATTCATGAAATAATAAAAAAAAGGGCTCCCCTATATTCTTGTGTCTGGCCAGGTACAAATAGGCACCTGGGGGTTGGGGGCAGCCCGTCGCTGCCTGCTGGATCCGTCTGGTTCCAGAAATACGGCGAAGACCATGTAATTTTTTTTCTGAAAAATCAATAAAACAATCCTAAAAAAGGGACTGCATCTTTATTAACCCCTCGCCCATGGTCCAGGGGTTAATAAAGATGCAGTCCCTTTTATTTACATTGTTTTATGGATTTGTCAGAAAAAAATTTCACGTGGGCTTCGCCGTATTTCTGGAACCAGCCGGATCCAGCAGGCAGCGACGGGCTGCCCCCAACCCCCAGGTGCCTATTTGTACCTGGCCGGACACAAGAATATAGGGGAGCCCTTTTTTTTAATTATTTCATGAATTTCATGAAATAATAAAAAAAAATGCGTGGGGCTCCGCGCAATTTCTATGTCTAGCCAGGTACAGCTAAGCAGCTGGGGGCTGGAATCCACAGCGCAGGGATGCCCAAGCTTTTCTGGGCACCTCCCGCTGCAAATTGCAGCCCGCAGCCACCCAGAAGATGGCGCGTTCATTGAAGTGCCATCCTCTGGCGCTGAACCCTGCTCTTCCAGCGGCCCTGGTGGCAGTGGCATGCTGGGTAATAAAGGGGTTAATACCAGCTTTGTTATACAAGCTGGTATTAAGCCCGAGATTCTTAATGTCAGGCCACGTTTGTCCCAGCCACTAAGAATCTCCAATAAAGGGTTAAGAAAAACACAACACAGAGAAAATTTTTTATTAGAAATAAAAAAAAAAAAACATTAGGGACTCCATCTTTAATTAAAAAAATCCTCTTCCGTCCGACGTAGTCCAAAACGCGATGTCCTCTCTGCTACATCCCTGTGCATAGATATAGATGTCTATGCACAGGGAATGAGCAGACTGAGAACAATCTCAGCTCTGCTACATCATCTCTGTGAGCAGGCGGGCTCTAGGACCCTCGAGCTGCGGCAGCCTGTACAGAGAAGACAGCTGGACTCGGCTCGCAAAGTAACAGCAGTTACTTTGCGAGTTTCCCTGGGATTACTTGCACAGTAATCAGACCAATGCAAGTCAATGGCAATCCTAGTTTTGTCAGCGTCTCTGACAGAACTAGGATTGATATTGATTTGCATTGGACTCGTTTACTGTGCGAGTAATCACTGGGAAACTCACAGAGTACCGAGTCCTGCGAGTCCCTTACTACTCGCCGAGTAACGAGTCCTAGCGAGTAGATTCGCCCATCCCTAATAGCAATATAAACTTTAATAAATTCTGACGACTGGGTGTTACCTCGCTTGTCCTCATGCAGTGTTTCATGTGCCTGTCAGCCTCCTCTCCTCCCTCCCTTCAGTAAAGCCCTGCCCTTTCAGCCTCTCAGGTTTCAGCCTTTCAACTGATCCTAAACCCACAAACTGACCCCCCCTTATCTTTAGACCTGCCCCTGCACCCCCTCTTATCATTTCTAGCCATCCCTTTTGCAGAAAAAAATCGCTTTTGTAAAGTAAGAGAAAAGGTTATTACTTTGTCCTGTGTGTTTCTGTGGAAGCCGCAAATGCCCCGCCTGTCTGCTGCTGCCTGGTAAATTATGCACGCCCCTCTGCTTCTAAGAGCCTGGCTGCGTCATGAAAGGGGCGGGGCTAAATCGCGTCATGAAAGGGGGCGGGGCTCCGGCATGCCAGGCTCTTAGCAGCAGAGAGGGGCGTGCATAATTACCAGGCAGCAGCAGACAGGCGGGGCATTTGCGGCTTCCACAGAAACACAGGACAAAGTAATAACCTTTTCTCTTACTTTACAAAAGCGATTTTTTTCTGCAAAAGGGATGGCTAGAAATGATAAGAGGGGGTGCAGGGGCAGGTCTAAAGATACGGGGGGGGTCAGTTTGTGGGTTTAGGATCAGTTGAAAGGCTGAAACCTGAGAGGCTGAAAGGGCAGGGCTTTACTGAAGGGAGGGGGGAGTGGAGGCTGACAGGCACATGGAACACTGCACGAGGACCAAGCTAGGTAACACCCAGTCGTCAGGATTTATTAAAGTTTATATTGCTATATCTTAGCTTCTACTAAACAGTTTTTTTAGCAAAAACGATTGCCCCAAATGTGTGTGCTGGGTGTAGGGACACATATTAACAGTCCGGGGGGGTCATTTGGGGTGGTTGGTTCCCTTTAAGCTACCGGCCGAGGCTACCCAAATTAGTGTCTAAATTGTGTGTAATGTGTTTTAAAATGCATTCCTTTATGTGTGTTTTAATAAGATTAAAGAAAGAGTGTTCAAATCTGTCATTTTAATATTCAATTGATATTATTCTGACATAATAGTGGTTTTAACAAGCACACCCCCAATAACTCTACATTTGGTACTGATTTTCCATATCTGTTAGTATGTACATAGACATTATATGTTACTTACCGTATATACTCGCGTATAAGCCGAGTTTTTCAGCCCAAAAATTGGGTTGAAAAGTACCCCCCTCGGCTTATACGCGAGTCAGTGCTGTATACCGATGTATACATCGGTACATACCGATGTATACATCGGTATACAGCAGCCCCCGCATCCCCAGTAATTCAGGGCCCCCCCAGCGTCTCTCCGGTCACCTGAAAAGCAAACTATACTTATCAGTGTCCGCTGTCCACGCCCGCTCGCCTCTGCCCGGTCTGCCGTCTGCGATCCTCCATCTTCATGCGGCGTCTTCCGGGTTCCTGTGCTCGTCGCAGGGAATGACGTCATTCCCTGCGACGAGCACAGGAAACCGGAAGACGCCGCATGAAGAAGGAGGATCGCAGACGGCACTGTCACGGCAGAGGCGAGTGGGCGCGGACAGCGGACACTGATAAGTATAGTTTGCTTTTCAGGTGACCGGAGAGACGCTGGGGGGGCCCTGGATTACTGGGGCCCTGTATACTACCGCTGGGGCTGCAATCTACTACCACTGGGGCTGTATATACTACCACTGGGGCTGTATATACTACCACTGGGGCTGTATATACTGCTGGGGCCCTGTATACTACCGCTGGGACTGCAATCTACTACCACTGGGGCTGTATATACTACCACTGGGGCTGTATATACTACCACTGGGGCTGAATATACCTGTGGGGCTGCTGTATACTACACTGGGGCTGTATATACCTGTGGGGCTGCTGTATACTACCACTGGGGCTGTATATACCTGTGGGGCTGCTGTATACTACCACTGGGGCTGTATATACCTGTGGGGCTGCTGTATACTACACTGGGGCTGTATATACCTCTGGGGCTGCTGTATACTACACTGGGGCTGTATATACCTCTGGGGCTGCTGTATACTACCACTGGGGCTGTATATACCTGTGGGGCTGCTGTATACTACCACTGGGGCTGTATATACCTCTGGGGCTGCTGGATGCTACCACTGGGGCTGTATATACCTGTGGGGCTGCTGTATACTACCACTGGGGCTGTATATACCTCTGGGGCTGCTGTATACTACCACTGGGGCTGTATATACTTCTGGGGCTGCTGTATACTACCACTGGGGCTGTATATACCTCTGGGGCTGCTGGATACTACCACTGGGGCTGTATATACCTCTGGGGCTGCTGGATGCTACCACTGGGGCTATATATACCTCTGGGGCTGCTGTATACTACCAATGGGGCTGTATATACCTCTGAGGCTGCTGTATACTACCTCTGGGGCTGCTGTATACTACCACTGGGGCTGCTGTATACTACCACTGGGGCTGCTGTATACTACCACTGGGGCTGCTGTATATACCTTTGGGGCTGCTGTATACTACCTCTGGGGATGCTGTATACTACCACTGGGGCTGTATATACCTCTGGGGATGCTGTATACTAACTACTGGAGCTGCTGCTGTATATACCACTGGGGCTGCTGCTGTATACTACCACTGGGGAGGCTGCTGTATACTACCATTGGGGGGCCTGTATACCACACTGCTGGGGGCTGTATACCTGTGCTGGAGTCCACCCTCGGCTTATACACGAGTCAATAGGTTTTCCCAGGTTTTGGGGGCAAAAGTAGGGGGGTCGGCTTATACACGGGTCGGCTTATACACGAGTATATACGGTATACTGTTGATGTAATGGAATGATGCTGTTTATTCTTGTGACATATGTACATAGCTTCAGTCACTTTAGGACTTTGTTTCTCATTATCTATATATCCTAGCAATATTATAATTCTATAATCCAAGGTGATTTCTTTGAAATTAGACATATATTGTATATTTGTAGATATTTCTATATTATGACACATCACTGTTTTTGACTCTTTATTTTGTTTTGTATATACTGTACAACAAAGTGAAGAACGTCCACTAGGCTGGTGCAGAAACGGTGGTTTATGTTCTAATTTTCACTAAATAAGGCTGCTTTCACAGTGGCTATTTGCGAATCCGTAAGGATCCTTGAATTTAAAGCAACCACATGGACAGGCACAGATCTGTGCAAATGGATGGCAACAGATATCCATGAACCGTTTTTTTAATGGATTCGTGATCAGTTACTAGAAATAGGAGTGGGAGGAGCTGTACCTTGCTTCTAAGCATGCTCAGTACAGCTAAACAGATCTGTTTCAAGGATCCGTCCTCCATAGAGTTCTATTACAATTTCATACGGACACCAACGGATCTGTATCTGTCAGTTGGTGTCTGCAATTTTCAAGGAAGCCCAGAAACGGAGTAGTCTCCATTTCCGGGTACACAAAAAAAGCTGACACCAACGGATCCATTACAAAACTGACACACACGGATGGCCACTTAGGACCAATCTGTGCCAATAGGATATCATGGGAGGTCATAACAGATCCATGGCCATCCATTTCAAAACGGATGGATACAGATTTTCAAATTTGCAAGTGTGAGAGCAGCCTAAACTATAACAGAAAACCCAAACTGTTTTGAGTGCAAACTAAGTTTTACTAATAATAAATGTTCTGCTGTTCTCAGAAAGCTCCTTTGTCTTCACTATTGTGATAGGCTGGTTTCACACGCAGTTTTTTCCCTGATCAGGTTCGATCAGGTTTGTGTGCCAAAACCAGGAGTGTCTCCAAAACTCAGAACAGGTGTCAATCTTTCAATTATAGTTTTACTCTGCAAGTTTCTCTCCTGATTTTGGCACACAAACCGGATAGAACCTGATCAGGAAAAAAGTGCAGTGTGAAACCAGCCATAAAGAAACAGGGCCTAATGTATTGCTTTTTGAAACACTGTAGTCATCATTTTTTGGCTAATTCATTTCATATATAAGCACTGACAATTTATCACAAGTCATTCTCATTTGGGATTTACTACAGTCAAGTCAAAATGTGTTTCCATATAAATTTAATGTAAAGGGTGCTGTGAAGATACAGTTTTTCTCATTGAATCTTCTGGAATTAATGGTATTAATTTGTCCAGACTATTGATCTTTTATTTCTTATCTCATGTTTGGAAAGACATTGTTTCTTGCTATCAAAACTAGAAAAGGGAGAGAGAAGCGCAATAGGGTCTTATCATTGATGAAACAGTGGACTAAATTTAATTAGTCACTCACCTGGAGGGGTTGTGTAGCACACAGCCAGCATCAGGACAAAAGGTAATAGCTGCTGCAAGGATCCACACCACAATGGTCAACGTAGTTCAAAATTGCAGAGGGTTGACGGTGTATATGGACCTGCGCTGCATAGACCAGAAAGATCAGACGGTGTTCATCATTATAGTGTTTATTTCCGATGTGTTTCGGAGTTAGTCCCAACTCCTTCCTCAGGGAATGATAGTGTTCTATCATAAATAAACACTATAATGATGAACACCATCTGATCGCTCTGGTCTATGCAGTGCAGGTCCGTATACACCGTCCACCCTCTGCAATTTTGAGCAACATTGTTTCTTGCTAGTCAACTCGGAGCCCCATTGTTCATGTCTGTGTATTGCTAATAATGTCAATTACTTCATCCACTTAACCCTTTTTTCAGAGACTCAGTCACTACTCAGAGAAAAATTATGCAGATAACTGATTGAAATGCCAACCAATAAGAGCCCAGAATTATTCCACCAATAATGGAAGACCACCATGCCCTGAGATTAGTGCTTGGGATATATAAAGGGGCCTGCTTCATTCATCAGTAGTCATATGCATTGTGGTCTCAGTCTAGGGACTTCAGCCCCAACTAGAGGACTACCAGATCTTGATTATTTTTGGCAGGACTTCAACCAAGGATTCTAGGATTCAGCTAAAATATCAGGGACTACATAAGGAGGATACCAAGGTTGGGACAATATGGTCACCTGCTCACCTGGTCAAAGTCAATTGCTGTGCTCGGTTAGCTTCTTAAGCTTGTGGCTATTCCTTTATCGGTGGGTGCCTGCCAAAAGTGGGGTGCTGCTGGATTGGATTTAGTGGCCCTTGAAGCCCCGAAGGCCCAAACATTCTAATACCTGGTGAGCCAGCAGAAGGGTGAAACTATTGCATATTACATTTTGTGTTTTACTTGGTTATGTGTAATATGCCTTTGACTATTGGAGATCGAATAAAGCCTAACCATTGGGTGGTTCACTAACCCTCTGTTGTCTGAGTAGTGTTCCATCCACAGTTAAGGAGTTCGGGCATTCAGGTAGGATAAGCCCATATCCATGCAGTCTTTCCAAAGGCAGCCGGGCCAGCACACTGACCCCCATTGTCTCCACAATTGTTGGCAGCGATGGGTTACTACTTAGCCTGGTTTATCCAGGGGAGCTACAGGGGACTGTTGTTCATGGACATCATCCAAGGGCTCAACAACCAGTAAGGCATATTAGCATACTCATCAGGCCATATGTGAGGCATACAGGTTTCAAACGCCACCATGTCCCACCCCACCTGTTCAGCTTTGGGAAAGAACTGGAGTGGAAATATGGCCTCAGCAGTAAATGGATGCTGCTATAGGTGCTGTGCCAGATTCAAAAGATTAAATACAGTACAGGAACACTGATACTTGGTCATCTTTGATCCAGAAATTGGTCCTCGTGAAGCTCAAAATGATGCAGAGGATGATGAGGACTCAATGCTGATATTGAACTAGAAGATTTAAACTGTGTGCCCCAGTGACAATCTGGAAACAGCTTGTCCCAAAGCAGCCCGAATCAAGGACATGTTGGCTGCATTGGGGCTTGAAGCCTCAAGAGAAAAGAGGGCTTGTGCTATGAAATTAGTTTTGGGAGTTCCAGTTTTCATATCTCCATCGACTATCTTCATGTTTGTCCACCACCAAGGAAATTATCTCTGCAACAGGGATATGCAAGTGTTTAATGAGAAGAGCACTGAGGTAGATGAACATCTGAAGAGCTTTGAGATGATAATGATGATGAACAAGGTGCCCACAACTGACTGCGCAAAATACTTGTGGACTAGATTGATTGGCCAAGCCCAGGAGGCTGTCCAGTCACTTGTACCTCAGGAATGCAGGACTATGGGACTATTATGGACACCCTGTTGGCCCTTTTTACCATAGCCCAAGATAGATATTACTGGACTTTGTCTCTCCAGCATGCTATGTAGTATTGGCAATCATCTCCTGCGACACTGTAACCGCTGGCTCAATTGTCTGGCTGCCCACTCCGCTGCTGCTCTCTGGGACATGATAATGCTCAAACAACTTATGGAGGAGATGGACCTGGAAATATGGACACCTTGGACATATGACCAAATATTGTCTTCAAAATCGGGCCCAAGACAAGCTATCGGGGCCTGGGGGCTGCTATCTCTAGGGCACACCAGCAGTGGAGAAAGTGATATACCCTGTCCACACAATAAGGCAGATCAGATACCATACACCAGCTAACCTTCATCGCCACATCAAGCCTGTCAAACTCAGTGACATACAGGCCCAGGCATTTCGAGACACTGGATCTTCCATCACCCTGCTCAGCCGACATATTGTTCCATTAGAGCACCATTTACCATGCCACCAAGTGACCATCTCCCATGCAGGGGGCCAGTGCTTGAACATGCCTCTTGCACATGTACAGTTTAATTGGGGAATTGATCGGGGGGTTAAAGTGGGGCTCATGGACGGCCTAACCACAGCTGTTATTTTGGAGAATGATCTAGGACAAGGATTATCCAGTCAGTTTAACGAAACAATCACTGATGTTAGGGAGACCAGTCAAAGAAAACACTGCGACCAGCCAGCAACAGCACTCAAACACAGTGAAATCCTAGGTGCATTGCCCCTTGGGAAATACGAATATGCAAATAGAGTCTGTGGAGCCTCGTTTAGGAGTCTCAAACATAGGACTGGCCAGATATCCCTCCAGGGAAGGACCTAGCCATGGGGTGGCTCCTTGAGGAGACCACCATATTAAGTGGCTCTTTCAATATTCAGCTCTTTACAAGTTTAAAGATATGATAAGGGAAATACCAAAGTCAGGTATCCATCCACATACAGCTGCTTCAGGGTTTTGTCACTCATCAGTGTGGAGTAGGATTCTGGCTAGGTGAGAGCAATGCCTGGTAGACCAACATCACAAAACAATCATTTCAGGGAGACCAGTCAAAGACTTGTGATTGTTTTGTGATGTTGGTCTACCAGTCATTTGGCTCCCACCTAACCAGAATCCTACTCCACACTGATGAGGGATAAAACCCCGAAACAGCTGTCTGTGGATGGATACCTGGCTTTAGTATTTCCCTTGTCATATCTTTAAACTCGTAAAAAGCTGGATATTGACTGAAAGGGGCCACTTAATATGGTGGTTGTAGTAATCTCCTCAAGGAGCCACCTCATGGCTAGGTCCTTCCCTGGAAGGATATCAGGCTAGTCCTGTGTTGAGACTCCTAAACGAGGCTCCACAGACTCTATTTGTATATTCAAAATTCCCAGGGGGCAATGCGCCTAGGAATAGAGATGGGCGAGTCCTAAAAGACTCGGAATCGCAAGACCCCAACGAGTCCGAGTCAAGGACTCGGGACTCGTTGCGAGTCCAGCGAGTCCAATGTTAATGAATAGGGAACCGAGTAATAGCGAATAATGACATTTACAACTCGCTGATGTGTCTCTGAAAGTGTGCGAGTCCAAACTCGCTGGTTTTTCTCTTATTTGGAGGCTTGGAGCCGATGTTGCGAGGGAAGCGATTCTCCAGCACACACCATGCTTTAAGGAAACAGGAAACGAGTCGCGCTGACAGGCGCACACACAGAGCAATCCATTCATCAGTGCAATCATGGCAGCAGGCCGTGGCACGGTGAACACACTGCGTCTTATTGCACTTGTGGAGACTCGTCCATTTCTATGGCTCCCTACAGATCCTGACTATGGGGATACAACCCAAATTAATACAGCGTGGAGAGAGATCGCCCAAGAGATGTTCCCTGCGTTCCATCGGAGTGACCATGAGGAACAGAGCAATCTAAGTAATTTAAATGAGTTCACACGTTATATATTGCATTTACTGTATATATACTTGTGTATAAGCCGACCCGTGTATAAGCCGACCCGTGTATAAGCCGACCCCCCTATTTTTGCCCCCAAAAACTGTGAAAACATATTGACCGCCTTCCTGGTATACAGCGGCTATCACTGGTAGACAGCCCCCCAGCAGAGTGTACACCTCCCCCTGCAGAGTATACAGGCCCCCAGATGGGTATACATGCCCCATATTGTGGTATACAGGCAGGGGCGGACTGGCCCAGGTGCCACGGGTCATGCGGCTGCAGGAGCCTGAATAATCCGCATGTCCCTGAAGCAGCAGGCGGAAACGGAAGCTCCTGGCCGCGCGATGACGTCATCAGCGCGCGGCTGCGTCCGGGAGTGAGCGTCTGTGAGTGGCGTGCGGCTGCGACTGTTAGCGAGCGGCTGTGAGGAGCGCGAGGCTGCGGCTGGGAGCGAGCCATAGGAGAATGCGGGAGCTGCGGTGACTGTGAGGCGGCCGCCAGTCATCACCCCCCGTCCTCACCTGTGTCGGGCCGGTGAGGGAGGGTTGCCACCCAAACTGTAGGGTGCCAGTCAGTCCCTGTATACAGGGCCCTCAGTGTGTGTACAGGCCCCCCCAGCAGTGGGTATACAGGGCCCCCAGCAGTGGGTAGACAGTGCCCCAGTGGGTTTACAGGGCCCCCAGCAGTGGGAATACAGGGCCCCCATAGCAGGGTATACAGGACCCTGAATGTGTTATCATGCTCCACCGCATAGTTGCCTATATTTGGATGGGGTCACAACAGTACACTTAGTGTAAGGTCTGATCCTCCTGGCTCTTACGGCCAAGGGGTTGGGTGTATATAAATACCACTAATGACCAGAGTCTGGTGCCCGCACTATTACATTCTCTATGCGTTGACATGTGTCCTGCCTCATTTGTGATTGTGGCCACGTGAGCTCAATGTCCGTAATGCTGTTGATGATGTTCCACACTGTCGTGTCACTGTGCCTTGTATACACATTACACACACAACATGAATAAAATGTTATTGTTGATTTGTACACATACTTTTGTTGTTTCAAATATTACACATCTCTAAACCCGGTTTGAAATCATTTCACAGTTGACCATCTTAAAAAACGGTGGAGGAGCTGCCGGGACCAGCATAGGAAGCAGTACCGGCAGTACTCGAGAGAGAAACCGGGAGCCGCTCCATTGCTGAACCACTACCATTTTTACGACCGGCTGTCCTTCCTTCACCCGGTGGCCCGTATGCCAAGGTATGTGTCTGCAGCACTGTTGTGTACAATTAGTATTATTTATTAATATATACATTAGGTTCCAATTCGGCTCTGTGGGTAGCAGAGTATACACGTGGCTCTGTGGGTAGCAGAGTATACAGGCGGGTCTGAGGTAGCAGAGTATACAGGCGGCTCTGTGGGTAGCAGAGTATACAGGCGGGTCTGAGGTAGCAGAGTATAAAGACGGCTCTGTGGGTAGCAGAGTATACAGGCGGGTCTGTGGGTAGCAGAGTATACAGGCGGCTCTGTGGGTAGCAGAGTATATAGGTGATGAGAATAGGGTTAATAGATGGTGCTACAGTGTTGGGGCGTGCTAGAGGGAGCAGAGATCCGATTACTGCCATCATTACTGACCTTATTAAAGATAGCGGCCGCAGCTGAATGACATCATGGCAAAGGTAAACATGGGGTGTGGTTAGCTGCAGGAGGGCAGTGAGAGGTGTGGGTTGTTTGGCAGAGGGCGTAGTGTGGGCGGGGTGAGCGCGGCTCCTTCGTCAGATATGCTGCGAGCGCGGACCCGCGGCAGATCTCCGGGAGCAGAGGACGTGTCTGGTACGTCCGTAGCCCCCGGCCTCCCCGTTGTCCGCACACACAGCCCCGCTGTGACCTCTGCAGTGTCACAGGCCCCGGCGGGCGGCTGTCATCTCCTCCTGACACTGACCTCCTCCTGATTTGATTGTCTGTGTTGTCCCCCCCGCTGTCAGCATCAGTGATCTGCTAAGACCTGTGGGTGCACAGACCGGGGAAGTACAAATGCCAGCATGCCGGGGCGGATGGGGCGCTGTCAGGGGCGCAGGTCTTGCTGTGAGCGGAGGGCGTGAGGCCGCTCGAGAAAACGCTATAGCGGCTGTGTGAGTTAAGCGTCTGCGGCTCGCGAAGGCGCATACGCGTCTCCGCTCGCAGTGACGCTAAGGAGTTTGGGATTCGGCTACAGTGCCGGAATTTCAAACTCCCGATTATATAAATAGATTATATATATATATTGTATACGTTTCAACCCCTTCCCTGCTTTATATAGATGATATAAGCTAAAAGTTTTGTAAATTAAGTATGTCAAGTTAAAAGTGAAGTCAGGGGGACGTTTTTTTCATGTGAACCATTGGTGTTATTGATCGTCTAGATTAGATGGGATGGGGATGGGGGGGGTGGTAATCAGGGGGGGAAAAATTATGTATTATTATGGAATTAGCAAACAAAGTCACGTATTCCTTTATGTTATGTACAGTTGGTTATTCTTTCATAATAATAACAAATATCTGATTAAGAATACACAGATACACAGAGTCTAAAAAGCGTGCAACTTAATGTTTGACCTATGTTTTTGTTTCCAAATGCAATGCATTCACCAAATTTTTTTTTACTTTACCCACAGAGAAGCTTACTACAGAGGGCGGCGTGCTGCTAATCCTCCACCTCCAAACAGAAGGCGGCGTGGAGAAAACCCACCACGGCCGCTGCCACCACCACCACCGCCGTCGCCGCCACCACCACGACCACCATCGCCGCCAGCAGCGCTAGGGCCAGCACCACCACCACCGCCACCAGCGGCCGGGCCAGCACCACCACCGCCGCCACCAGCGGCAGGGCCATCACCACCACCACCGCCGTCGCCGCCACCACCACCACCACCACCGCCACCAGCGGCAGGGCCACCACCACCACCGCCGCCACCAGCGGCAGGGCCAGCACCACCACCGCCGCCACCAGCGGCAGGACCAGCACCACCACCGCCGCCACCAGCTGCAGGGCCAGCTTATGGTCCAATCCCGGGGTCACCGCATTCAAATGTAAAACAGAGTAATGCTGACTTTGCCCGCAGTATAATACCATTCATGGATAATATTCCATTTGACAGGCTACTGCGGGCAAGGTCAGCATTACAGATACTGCTTGAAGCCTGTCAGCCCACTAACGACCCAGGTGAGGTTTTTCAATATTTAGATGGGTGGAAAATATCGGCCTCTAACAGGCTAGGCAGGCCCACAACACGGGACAGCCATGTGCCACCCCACAGGGCTATACCGCATTTGCCTCACTGCCAGTGGCCACCTAACAGGGACCTACCAGCGTTCCCTACACCTGTGCAGAGGATCCACCCTCAAGGGTTCGGCCAGGCCATACGTGGGGCCCTTGACCTTTTAGAAGATGGACAGCCCACCTACCAGGACCTGTAGGGCTCCATTTGTTTGTTAATACTTTAATTTTAAAAGGTTGTATTTTTGGGAATGTCCAACCAGTGCTGCCATTTTGTTTTTGAAACACAGTTTTACAAAACAGCTTTGTGTCTGTCTTTTTTCAAGTAATGAATGTGTAGTTTTTTTTTGTGGGTGGGCTTCAAGTCATCATAATTATTATAATTATTATTTATTTATATAGCGCCGATAGGTTCCATGGCGCTTTACATGAGGATAAGGTAGACAAGGACAAGTACAATAAACATAGACAATAAGGTCATACAGGTACAAGAGTAGAGGACCCTGTACGCGTGGGCTCACATTCTACGAGGGGTGGGTGGGGATACAATAGGGTGGGGAAGGTGTCGGTCGTGGGGCGTGTAGCGGGGTCTCATGGCAGGTTGTAGGCCTGTCGGAAGAGGTGAGTCTTTAGGTGTCTCTTGAAGGTTCACAGGGTAGGCGACTGACTGATGAGGTGGGGCAGGGAGTTCCAGAGCATGGCGGATGACCGGGAGAAATCCTGTATGCGGTTGTGGGAAGAGGAGATGAGGGGGGAGTGTAGGACAAGTTCTTGGGATGAACGCAGGTTGCATGAGGGATGGTATCGGGAGATCATGCCGGAGATGTATGGTGGGGATAGGTTGTGTAAGGCTTTAAATGTCATGGTCAGTGTTTTAAAGTGAGCTCTCTGTGGGGCGGAGGGGCCAGTGAAGGGCTTGGCAGAGGGGGTAGGCAGGGGAGTAGCGTGAGGACAGATGGATTAGTCGGGCAGCAGATTTAGTATAGATTGGAGAGGTGCAAGAGAGTTGGCAGGGAGGCCTGTGCGAAGGAGGTTGCAGTAGTCAAGGCGGGAGATGATGAGGGCATTTATGAGTGTTTCAGCAGTGTCAGGATTGAGGAACGAGCGAATTGGTTAAATATTTTTGAGTTGGAGTCACAGGGACTTGGTTAGGGACTACAGGTGGGGCTTGAAGGAGAGGGAGGAGTCAAGGATTACCCCGAGACATTTGGCGTGGGGGACAGGGGAGAGAGCATCATTAGCAAGTACTTTACGGCCCGCATGGCGCATGAAGTCACCTTGGTTACTAAGTGTCAAATCATGACTCCACATACAACTGTTGCTGACAAATAAACAGTGCCTGTGTTTGGGGGGTTACTTTATGCCTCGCTATGGCAACAAGACTATGAACACACATGTGAGAGGCTGGGACGTCTACATGCTACACATCGCGTCTACGCGTTTTCGATGGAGCGTACAGTGGGACCCTTCACCAGGCTCCAGCAGGATGATAGTACAAGCAACGCCCACGATGCAGGCATAGGATTGGTGCCTCGAAAAATTAGCCCAAGGGGCTGTTTTTCATTTTTGGTATAAATGCAGGCCTAAGGGCCATGAAAAGCTTGTTAGCCAGGGTGTCTCCAAAACCATGATAAGCTTGTTAGCCTGGGTGGCTCAAAAAATTAGCCCAAGGGGCTGTTTGCCATTTTTGGTATAAATGTAGGCCTAAGGGCCATGAAAAGCTTGTTAGCCAGGGTGTCTCCAAAACCATGATAAGCTTGTTAGCCTGGGTGGCTCAAAAAATTAGCCCAAGGGGCTGTTTGCCATTTTTGGTATAAATGTAGGCCTAAGGGCCATGAAAAGCTTGTTAGCCAGGGTGTCTCCAAAACCATGATAAGCTTGTTAGCCTGGGTGGCTCAAAAAATTAGCCCAAGGGGCTGTTTGCCATTTTTGGTTTAAATGTAGGCCTAAGGGCCATGAAAAGCTTGTTAGCCAGGGTGTCTCCAAAACCATGATAAGCTTGTTAGCCTGGGTGGCTCAAAAAATTAGCCCAAGGGGCTGTTTGCCATTTTTGGTATAAATGTAGGCCTAAGGGCCATGAAAAGCTTGGTAGCCAGGGTGTCTCCAAAACCATGATAAGCTTGTTAGCCTGGGTGGCTCAAAAAATTAGCCCAAGGGGCTGTTTGCCATTTTTGGTATAAATGTAGGCCTAAGGGCCATGAAAAGCTTGTTAGCCAGGGTGTCTACAAAACCCTGATAAGCTTGTTAGCCTGGGTGGCTCAAAAAATTAGCCCAAAGGGCTTAATAAAGTCTATTTTTAAATAAAGCAGGGCGCTTGGCCCATAGCATATTATTGCTTGGACTATGAGCATAGAACAAGCAAGGCCAACTATGCAGGCCTAGGCTTGGTGCCTCAAAAAATTAGCCCAAAGGGCTTAATAAAGTATTTTTTTACATAAAGCAGGGCGCTTAGCCCATAGCATATTATTGCTTGGACTGGGTGCCTAATGAAATCAACAGAGCTAAGGGACATGTCATTAATTCCTGTCCAAAATGGGCATATTGTTAACAGCGCAATATCCCAATCATATAAATTAAGATTAGGTTAATCTAGGATTGTGTACTGTCGTCTGGAGGGCTTAGGAACTGTGATGATATCCAATCCTTGTTGAATTTAATTAGAGTGAGCCTGTCGGCATTTTCTGTGGTGAGGCGGGACCTTCTATCAGTGACTATACCCCCAGCGGCACTGAAAACACGCTCTGATGTCACACTAGCAGCTGGGCATGCCAGCACCTCCAAGGCATACAATGACAGCTCAGTCCAAGTGTGCAGCTTGGAAACCCAGTAATTAAAGGGTACAGAAGGGTCGGTTAGGAAGCTGGTACTGTCACTGAGATACTGCTGCACCATGTTGGACAATTGTTGTCTCCTACTCAAGGTGACCGTAGGCAAATTCCGTTCTTGATTGGAAGGTCTGTTGAACATCGCCCAGTTGGCGGACATCTTACCCCCACCTCTTTGTGTCCCAACCAAAGGCTGCTGTTGCAAAGAGCTGGTTCTTCGATGTATAGCGGATTCAGACGGTGATATTGCCAGCAAAATATCAAGAAGAACCCTCTTTACATTATCCATCGTTAAGCCCCTGGATGAGTGCGACAGCAGCGACTGAAATTTGTCTTTGTACCGTGGGTCCAAAAACGTTGACAACCAGTAGAGGTCGCTGTCATAGATGTGTATGACGCGTGGATCTTTGGAGACACATTGACACATTACTTCAGCCATGTGTGCTAAGCTGCAAAGACTCATCTCCTCGGTTACAACAGAATGAAGATCACTACGCGTCGTGGCCTCTAAATCGGTGTCCGCCTCCTCCTCTTCAGCCCACCCATGCTGTACCGACATAAACGTAGGGTTGGGAGTCCCATCAGGGTTCACATCAGTACCAGAGAAAAATAAATCTTCTTCATCATCACCCTCATCACCATCTTCCTGAACCAATGTAGCCTGCTGATATTGGCTTGGGTGGCTAGGATCAGCGATGTTCAATTCTGGCTCCATAGCCATCCGCTGGGCTCTCAAAGCATCTGTTTTGAGATTCATTAGGGATTCTTGGAGCAGGCAGAGCATGGGGATGGTGAGACTGATAATCGACTGATCCCCACTGACAAGTTTGGTGCAGTATTCGAAGTTATCCAGCAACTCGCAAAGGTCAGCGATCCAGACCCACTCGAAAGTACTGATGTGTGTGGTATGACGGGCATGTTGCAGCTGAAATTCCGCTATTGCCTTCTGCTGCTCATTAAACCTTGCCAACATATGGAAGGTGGAGTTCCATCGCGTAGGCATGTCGCAAATTAGCCTGTGTTTCGGCAAGTTAAATTGGATTTGAAGGGCTAAAAGACTTGCAGCTGCTGTGGACGAATTGTCTAAAGTGGGCGCAAATTCGCCTCACCTTATCCAGTAGCTCAGGTAACTCTGGGTATATTTTGAGGAATTTCTGAACTACCAGGTTCAGGACGTGAGCCATGCAAGGTACATGTACAAGTTTACCGTGCTTTATTGCCGCCACAAGGTTTGCACCATTATCGCTCACAATTAGACCTGGTTGTAGTTCCAGTGGGGCCAGCCACTCATCGGTCTGTTGCTTGAGACCTTTCCACAACTCTGTTGCAGTGTGACGTGTGTGACCTAGGCAGATAAGCTTCAGAAGAGCCTGTTGTCGCCTTGCAGAAGCAGTACTGCAAAGCTCCCAACTCGGACGTGATGGTGCGTGAGGCTCAGCAGTGGACAAGGAAGTGGCAGAAGCCGATTGGGCACTGGACATATATGAGGAGGCAGACACCCGGAATGATGTTGGGCCCGCTATTCCTGGAGTTGGTAGTATGTCAGATGGTACAGTTTTAGAAGTTGGGACACTCTCCACCAGGTTGATCCAGTGAGCCGTTAGTGAAATGTATCTGCCCTGTCCACAACTACTTGTCCACGTGTCCGTTGTTAGGTGGACTTTTGCGGTGACAGCATTTGTTAAAGCACGTTTTAAGTTGTTAACCACGTGCTGGTGTAAGGCGGGAACAGCACTACGTGAGAAAAAGTAGCGGCTGGGTACAGAGTATCGTGGTGCTGCCTCAGCCATCAACTCCCGAAAAGACTCTGTACCCACAAGCCTAAACGGCAGCATTTCCACAGCTAACAACTTGGCTATTTTCGCAGTCACTTTTTGGGAATATGGGTGTGTCGGTTGGAACTTCCGCTGCCTTTCATACAGCTGTGGCACAGACAACTGCACGTTTGGACCAGACTGACAAGAGGATTGACTACTGTCATGTCTGTCTTGTAAAGCACCTTGGGAGAAGTACGCTTGAGCAGGAGCTGAAGCCTGAACACTTGCTGGTGAAGGATGGATCTGAGGTGGCCTGGAAGTGTTTGGATCAGAAGGCACTGATTTTGAACCCTGATAGGGTGCCCACTGAATTGGGTGCTTAAGAGACATATGCTTGCGCATACTGCTGGTGCTCTGGTTTCCTTTTACCGTGCCTCTGCTAAGCCTTGCCTGGCACATCTTACAGATAACCAAATTTGGTACTGTTGGGCTATCCTTAAAAAATTGCCACACACTGGCTGTTCGTCCTTTATTTTTAATTGGAGGAAGAGGAGGATGACTCTGTTCAACACCAACTGTGGACACATTTTGGGCAACTGTGTTTGCAGTTTGTGCAACAGTTGGTACAGTTTGTGCCACAGTTGACGCTATTTGGGCAACTGTTCTCACAGTTTGTGTTCTGGAGACAGTACGCCTTTGTGATTTTGCCAGTGGTACATAGCCACTTTCGTCCTCCTGGCTGCTCTCTTGGCTATGCAATTCAGCAATCCAGGTAGGATCTGTGGTGTCATCATCCACCCCTTCCAGTTCAAAGGATTCTGGATAAACTGACTGAGCAGGCTGGCCAGATGAGATGTGTGTCTCATCATCCTCATCATCATCCACCTCCTGAGATACTGTTTGCATTTCGTGAAAGTGTCTTTCTTCAGGACGAGGTGCTTCCAAACTTTGGCCGTGAGTAGACATTTCGTCTACTTCAAGTATCTCGCCAGGCAGTGACAAAGAAACCCCTTGATAAGAACCGAATAAGTCATCCGAGTGACCAAGGTCCATATCCAAATTTTCCTCTGGCTGCCGATGGGTTGAGGCAATATGAAGACTTTGAGGATTGGATGGCGCTGCATTGTCTGTAGCGACACTAGAATGTCTTGCCACGGATGATTGCGTACTGCAAGAACCAGTGGTCGAGGGCGTCTGAGCCATCCAAGATGTTATCTTGTCATGCTCATCCGGCCTCAACACACGTTTTTTTTGAGTACTGGGATTTCTAGGTAGAAAAAAGGACGTTCTATCAATCCTAGGCTGTGTACTTGTACCAGTGCCTTCTTGGGCAAGACTGCTGCGGCCACGACCTCGTCCCTGTCCCTTTGCAACATCCTTTTTGTTAATTGTTTTTTTTTGAGACATTGTTGACGAATGCACAGTCACCGAGTTGGAGTTAGGTGTTGCTGTATGCGTCACTTGCTGGCGGGGTAAGTGTGCGCGCTCACACTTGGCAGTGAAGCCGCACACTACACTCCCTAAAAAAATTGGTTTTAAGTGCGCACAGCCACCGAGATGTGGTTTGGTGTTGCTGAATGCGTCACTTGCTGGCGGGGTAAGTGTGCGCGCTCACACTTGGCAGTGAAGCCGCACACTACACTCCCTAAAAAAATTGGTTTTAAGTGCGCACAGCCACCGAGATGTGGTTAGGTGTTGCTGAATGCGTCACTTGCTGGCGGGGTAAGTGTGCGCGCTCACACTTGGCAGTGAAGCCGCACACTACACTCCCTAAAAAAATTGGTTTTAAGTGCGCACAGCCACCGAGATGTGGTTTGGTGTTGCTGAATGCGTCACTTGCTGGCAGGGTAAGTGTGCGCGCTCACACTTGGCAGTGAAGCCGCACACTACACTCCCTAAAAAAATTGGTTTTAAGTGCGCACAGCCACCGAGATGTGGTTAGGTGTTGCTGAATGCGTCACTTGCTGGCGGGGTAAGTGTGCGCGCTCACACTTGGCAGTGAAGCCGCACACTACACTCCCTAAAAAAATTGGTTTTAAGTGCGCACAGCCACCGAGATGTGGTTTGGTGTTGCTGAATGCGTCACTTGCTGGCGGGGTAAGTGTGCGCGCTCACACTTGGCAGTGAAGCCGCACACTACACTCCCTAAAAAAATTGGTTTGAAGTGCGCACAGCCACCGAGATGTGGTTTGGTGTTGCTGAATGCGTCACTTGCTGGCGGGGTAAGTGTGCGCGCTCACACTTGGCAGTGAAGCCGCACACTACACTCCCTAAAAAAATTGGTTTTAAGTGCGCACAGCCACCGAGATGTGGTTAGGTGTTGCTGAATGCGTCACTTGCTGGCGGGGTAAGTGTGCGCGCTCACACTTGGCAGTGAAGCCGCACACTACACTCCCTAAAAAAATTGGTTTTAAGTGCGCACAGCCACCGAGATGTGGTTTGGTGTTGCTGAATGCGTCACTTGCAGGCGGGGTAAGTGTGCGCGCTCACACTTGGCAGTGAAGCCGCACACTACACTCCCTAAAATAATTGGTTTGAAGTGCGCACAGCCACCGAGATGTGGTTAGGTGTTGCTGAATGCGTCACTTGCTGGCGGGGTAAGTGTGCGCGCTCACACTTGGCAGTGAAGCCGCACACTACACTCCCTAAAAAAATTGGTTTTAAGTGCGCACAGCCACCGAGATGTGGTTTGGTGTTGCTGAATGCGTCACTTGCTGGCGGGGTAAGTGTGCGCGCTCACACTTGGCAGTGAAGCCGCACACTACACTCCCTAAAAAAATTGGTTTGAAGTGCGCACAGCCACCGAGATGTGGTTAGGTGTTGCTGAATGCGTCACTTGCTGGCGGGGTAAGTGTGCGCGCTCACACTTGGCAGTGAAGCCGCACACTACACTCCCTAAGGTGGTGTACGTGCTAGCAGCAACGCACTGGTCTGCCACAGAAAAAAATAACGCTCTATGGCTTATTAGGAACAAAAATCGATCTGGTGCAAAAACAAAAAGGAAACAGCACCTCAGCTAAGCCTCTGACTGCAGCTGTTAGCAAAGCTGAGTGAGTAAGCTAAGCTATGAGGTCCGTCCTGTGTGCACTCTAAGGCTTCTCCTTCCTTCCCTCCCTGCCTGCCTGCCTGCCTACACAGCACTACTCTGTCCTCCTCCTAGCTCTCAGAAGAGCTTTTTGGGTTAATATAAGGAATCTTCCCTACACTGACAATCCCTGATCTGCTCCAGCATATATCTCTCTCTCCCTATACTAGGTCACATCGTCTCAGGAATGTGGCCAAAATGGCGGGGACAAGCCTTATATACTGCCTTGCCTGTCATAGATGGCATAGGCATCACGATGGACAGCAGCCAATCATAGTCCTGACACAACCAACTTTGCTATGCCATTACTGACTATGATTGGCTATCTTCACAAGTTTTCTGACCTAACACGCACGCTGTGCTGACTCGGAACATAACAGATTCTGTATTCGAGAGTCCGACTCCCGAATACAGTATACAGGACTCGGAATCGTAGACTCGTAGGACTCGGAATCGTAGACTCGCTCAGACTCGCTGCTGACAGCGGGTATCTGTGAAGAGTCAAGCTTATTGACATTGAATTCCATTGGACTCGTCACTGTGCGAGTCCAAGCTGGGAGATTCGCCGAGTAACGAGTCCTGCGAGTACCTTCAGAATCGCCGAGTCCCGAGTACTAGCGAGTAGACTCGCCCATCCCTACCTAGGAATTCACTGTGTTGAGCGCTTCAGCCGGCTGCCCCCAGAGTTTTCTTGGACTGCTCTCCCTGTGATCAGTGAATACTTTGTGTTGATGGTCTAGTAAGCATTGCTCCCACCTAGCCAGAATCCTACTCCACACTAATGAGGGCAACACCCCAAAACAGCTGTTTGTGGATGGATACCTGGCCTTGGTATTCCCTTGTCATATCTTTAAGCTTGTAAAGGGCTGGATATTGACTCAAAGGGTCACTTAATATGGTGGTTATGGTAATCTCCTCAAAGAGCCACCCCATGGCTAGGTCCTTTTCTGGAGGGATATCAGGCTAGTCCTGTGTTGAGACTCCTAAACGAGGCTCCACAGACTCTATTTGTATATTCAAAATTCCCAGGGGCAATGCGCCTAGGAATTCACTGTGTTCAGCGCTTCAGCCGGCTGCCCGCAGAGTTTTCTTGGACTGGTCTAGTAAGCATTGCTCCCACCTAGCCAGAATCCTACTCCACACTGATGAGGGGCAACACCCCAAAACAGCTATTTGTGGATGGATACCTGGCCTTGGTATTCCCTTGTCATATCTTTAAGCTTGTAAAGATCTGGAAATTGACTCAAAGGGTCACTTAATATGGTGGTTATGGTGGTCTCCTCAAATGGCCACCCCATGTCTAGGTCCTTTTCTGGAGAGATATCTGGCTAGTCCTGTGTTGAGACTTGTAAACGAGGCTCCACAGACTCTATTTGCATATTCAACAATAATAGTGAGAACACCTAATCAGACTGTGGCCATTGAGACAGATTGTAAGAAGTTTAGGGAAGCCCAACTCACGGACCCCACCTTAGTACTTGTCTACACTGTGGTTACTCAACCTGGAGAAGGAAATCAGTGGAGGTGTATAGATGGGAGAAGTGGCTCTTATATCAGGAAAAGCCTGCATCCTGCCCAGAGAAACCCTGGACCCATGTACATCAGCTTGTCATGTCCCAGCAGTACAGACCCCAACTCTTGCGCTTGGCACATGATGTTCCTGAAGGAAAGGATAAGGCAATTAATGGCTTTAGCCTACGGGAATTTAGAAGTAGCTCAGGAAAAGCAACAATGATGTTACAACTGCACTGCCCTACTCTGAGCATTTGCCACTGGACAGAAGGCCCTGGTACTAGTACCGGCATGCAACAAGCTGCAAGCCATGTGGGTAGGTCTGTTCACAATTACCAGGAAATGCGGGGATATGGACTACACCATTGCCCTGGATTGAGCAGGTGTTGGAGAAAGTACCTACCATGTCAACAACTAAAAAACTTAAGAGGAGCGAGAGGTCACCAACTTAGCAGTTTATTGTCCCCCTTTAGTTGACCCAGATTTGGACCAGATATGTACTTATTAGTGGACTTCAAAAGGGAAATGGGGGTAAAGGATATCTCACGGGGGGAACAGTTTAGTCCATCACAGAAGCAGCATTTAACAGGCCTGCTTGGAACACATGAATCCTTGTTCACGAGTTGGCCTGGTCGAACAGCCCTGGTCCAGTATCATGTCAACACAGGGACAGCCATTCCACTCAGACAACCTGCCTACCAGGTGACACCTCCTGCGTTGGCAATGATGAAGGCTGAGGTGGATGACATGCTAAATGTGGGAGTCATAGTTCCTTCCCATAGCCAATGGGCTGCCAATCTTTTGTTCGTGCCCAATAAGGATAAGAGTACTCACTTCTGTGTGGACTATAGATGACTCAATGAGGTTACCGTTACAGATGCCTAACCCATGTCCTGGGTGGATTAACTACTAGACAGGTTAGGGGGATCTCATTTCATATCTACCCAAGATCTGAGCAAGGGATACTGGCAGATCCCACTTATGAAAGAGGCTCAAGAGAAGTAAGCATTTATAACCCCTTTTGACCTATATGAGTTCACCAGCATGCCATTGGGGATTAAGAATGCCCTGGCAACCTTCCAAAGTTTGATGGACCACTTACTAGGTGGATGTCAGGGGTATGCTCAGGTCTACCTGGATGACATCGCTATCTTCAGCGATATTTGGGAAGAATATCTTCAGCACACGTCCCAGGTGCTGCAGAGGGTATCCAAAGCTCAGCTCACCATCCTACCTGACAAGTGCCAAATGGCGATGGCTGAGGTGCTATACCTAGGAAATCAAGTGTGAAAAGAAAAATAGGGAGGGGGACAAGAGGCGCAATAGTGCCCTATCACTGGTGACACTTGTGTAAGGTGGTGGTGCTATGAAGCTGCTCACCTGGTCCAGTTGTGATCCCCACAACTGGTTTGAAGGCGTTTTGGAATCAGTGTTCCAGCTGCTGCAGGACCTCCACCGACCACTGGATAGTGGTTTGAATCCAAGATAATGATGGGAGTGCTGGTGTGTCACGGTCCGCGCTGCTGTGGTATGAATAAACTCACCAAAGAGACAGCAGTTATTCCATCCTTTTATTTCCTCCTCTAGGAAATCAAGTGGGAAATGGGTGCATTTGTTCAGAACCCACAAAGTAGAGCTATTGTCCAGTGGCCCCACCCAGTCAACCAAAAACAGGTCCATGCATTCTTAGGAACCGCAAATTATTATTGTCATTTTATCCCCGATTATAGCACAGTAGCAAAACCCCTTACTAACCACACAACCAAAAAGTATGGCCGTAACATCACCTGGATCTCAGCATGTGAAATTGCGTTGAAAAACTAGCTAGACTAGAGGCCAGTCTTGGCCGCTCCCGACGGTCACCGCTGGTTCATTGTCCAAACAGACGCACCGGACACTGGACTAAGAGCTGTAGTTAGCCAAGTGGGGGCTGATGGTGAGGAACATCCAATAGTCTATCTGTCATGGAAACTGTTGGACTGAGAGAGGGCCTACACCACCATAAAAAAAATGCCTGGCCATAGTCTGGGCCCTGAAAAAATTGCAGCCATACCTCTATGGCAAGGAGTTCATGGTCCTTAGTGACCACAATCTCTTAAATTGGCTTAATTGGATGGCCTGAGATAATAGACATTTACTCAGAGTCTGGCCTTACAATCCTATTATTTTTCCATCTCACATAAACAGGGCAAAGATCATGAAAATGCTGATGGGCTGCCCCGATAAGAGGAGAAGGATGATCGGAAGCCTATCATGTCTGGCTGCCCTGTCAACAGTGACTCCCATCAAAATTCAGCAGTTGGGGCAAATTTAGAAGGGAAAGAAATGTGAAGACTCAGCTTTTGTCAGTGCATGTTCTGGGATTAATGTTCTTAATTTGGCCATATTGTCTTAATTTGATCTTTAGTTTAAAATCTCATGTTTCTTAAAGACATTGTTTCCTGCTAGTCGGCCCGAAGCCCCATTGTTTTAGATTGTGTATTGCTAATTTAATGTAAATTGTTTCTCCCCCTCAACCCCTCAGTCATCACTCAGTCATCACTCAGGGTAGAATTTTGCAGAAATACAAACCAATAAGAGCCCAGCCTTATTTCACCAATCCTGGAAGACCACCATGCCCTGAGATGAGTGATTGGGATATATATGGGGGCCTGCTTCATTCATAAGTAGTCATATGCATTGTGGCCTCAGTTTAGGGACTTTGACCCTGACTAGAGGACCACCAGATCTGGATTATTGTTGGAAGCAGCTCAGCATAGGATTCTAGAATTCAGTTGAAATATCAGAGACTACGTAAGGAAGATAGCCAGTTTGGGAAAACACTGTTACCTGGCTACATTTGCAGTGCTCAGTTAGCTTCATAAGCTTGCGGTTATTCCATTCTTGTTGGGTGCCCGCCTAAAGCAAGGATTGGAGTAAGTGGCCCTGGAAGCCCTGAAGGCATGAAGATTCTAAGCCCATGTGAGCCAACGGGAGGGTATGACTCTGTTGAACGTTAAACTTTGTGTTTTGCTTGGTTATGTGTTATATGCCTTTGATAGTTGGGGATCCAATATAGCCTTACCATTGTGTGGTTCCCTCACCCTGTTTTGGCTGAGTAGTGCTCTGCTCACAGTTAATGAGTTCAGGCGTTCAGTTGGGATGAGCCCTGATCCATGCGGTCTTTTTAAAGGTGGCCTGACCAGCGGACAAGAGCATCCACTGAGCCCCGTGTCTCCATAGGTGCCAATACTAGTGTCACAGCAAGCTTGTTTTTTTATTTTTCCCTCCCATTGTTATTTGTTATAAAGTGTTGTTTATCATTTACTTTGTGTATTTAACATAAGTGCTCTATACAAAAACGTTGTTTCATTTGATTTATTTTTTTCAGTTGAAAATCCACATTACAGTAGGTGCATAAACTTCACGGGTGCCAATAACGATGAGCAGGACTGCATATCTAAACCATGAAGAGGCCTGACAGTAAGGCTAGGGTCAGATTAACGTTTTTAGCAGCACCCTGGAGGGTCGCGCTAAAAATATAGGATTTGGCAGCAATAACGCAGTGCAAACAATATGTTAGCACTGCGATAACGCTGCTAATGTTAATCTATGCGGAGGTGGGACTTACCGCCGCTCCAACGCCGGCATCTGATGGAAATCTCACGTAATTTCCTAATGCGATCAAAGACACTTCTGAAAGTATCTTTGCTCACGTTAGGAAATAACGTGACATTTTGCACAGATGGTGGCGTTACAGTCGCGTTAGGGGCCGCGTCTGCATGGGGTAATGTTAGCAGCATTAATGCGGTGCTACATGGTGTTAGCATCGCGTTATTGCTGTCAAGTCCTATGTTTTTAGCCCGTCCCCCGGGGCGCGGGCTAAAAACATTAATCTGACCCTTACCTAAGGGGAAGAGAAGAAGCAGAAGCAACAAATGAGCCACTAAAAGAGCATTCAAATAAAAAGGAAGACACTCATGAAGAGCAAGTAAAAAAGAAACTTTTCTAAAATTAAATTTATAGCAGATACATCACTTATAAGAAATGCAACCCTATTCTATGCTGTCCACCATAATCTAGCAGTAACTCCACAGTTTGAGCTACAGTATAAACCTCTGTAATCTACCAAGGAGAAAGCAAGGTAACCTGTCTTCACCCACTTAGTACAAAGATAGACCTTTGCAGGAAAAATTGGACTGTCAAGGACATGATCCATGTTATTAACTAATCATTTGAGGAAACCGACACAACTTTTCTAACTCAATGAGTCATAAAGATACCATGAAGAGAGATATTATATAATATATTATGTATTAGATATTTAACTCTGCTACATCTAGATGTGATTTGCTTCACTTCTGTTAGGTGAATGCTATATAATAAATTACTAAAGCAGAGAACACGTAAAAAAGGGATTCAAACCATGTAGAAAATGTTTTCAATGTATTGTCATTAGATTTCATTATATGCCATTAAATTCAAAATGAAAACAGGTAATGATTTGTAGGATGCAAAAGCAATTTCTAGGGCAGTTTTCTAAATAGTAGAATATTAACATTGACATTTCTATGTCAGATAGCTACTTTTTCCATTAATTTCTATTGCTTCTTAAAGCTTTTTCCTTCCGTTTTCAATAAGGAAGTAAAATTCAACAATGTGAATACACTTTACTATTTTAGTGATTGTTTTTTATTACCAATTAAATTAATAATTAACATTAATAAGCTGCAAAAGTTAATATGTGAGATTTTCTAAGGGCCGCTTCACACTGCGGCATGATCCGGTCCTGTTCTGTCCGGAGGACCCAGACAGCTGCGGACCGGATCAGCACACAGGACTGGGGGGCTATTATGCCCTCTGGTCTTGTTTGCAGCGCACACAGTTCCCGCTGCTGATAAGTCAGGACCGCGGGCGCCGCGGTCCTGACCTGTCAGCGGCTGCAGCTGCATGCGCTGCACACAGGACCGGGGCATAATTGCCCCCCAGTCCTGTGTGCTGATCCGGTCCGCAGCTGTCTGGGTACTCCCGGACAGAACCGGACCGGATCATGCCGCAGTGTGAAGCGGCCCTAAATAAACACAGCCTGCATGACTTGGTCTTGAAAGGCCTGCCCAACTGGGTGATTTTCCGCTTTCATCTTTTCTTCTCCTTATTCCAAGAGCCATAACTTATTTTATTCTTCCAGTGACATAGCTGTGTGAGTGCAGATTTTTGCAGAACGACTTGTATTTCTGAATGCATGCCACCATTCCTTTTATCATGTAAGGTACTACAAAGGGGTTAAAAAATTCCTAGTGCGGAGAAATAGTGGAAATGACCTTGCAATATTCACCAGGTCACTGCGATTACGGACATATCAAATATGTTTGTGTTCCAATTTTCCAAGAGCCATAACAGTTACAATTTTTTGGATATGGAGCTCTATGAGAGCTTGCTTTTTTTTGTACACTGAGCGAATGCTTGTATTGCTATCATTTTGAGATAGATATGATGTTTTAATCACCTGTTGTTTTATTTTTTGGGGATTTTGTGGCAGTGGCAAAATAAGTTCTCTGTCTTTTTGATTTTTTTTTATGCTCTTTATCAAATATTTTGATGGTTCAGACTTGTGTGTGTATGTGGTTTTTATTAGATTTTTTTTTTCTCAATTTTTAATTGGGGTGATTTGAACTTTTATATTTTTTTATATACAATTTGTCACTTAAAGCGAACCTGTCACCCCCTCCAGGCATCTAAAGATAACATAGCCACCTTCTGCAGCACTAAGGCTGCAGTCTGACAAGGTGTCTATAGCATTTATGCTCCCTTGATTCACTGAAATAAAGACTTATATAAAATCTGTTTCAAACCAGATCCAAGACCGGGAGGCGGGTTTACAAGTGTCTGTCTCCAGCCTCTGTGGTGTCAGTCATCCCTCTCTGCTCTCTGTGCACCGCCTCCAGGGCCATCTCCCTGCATTACAGAGCTTTGTCAGCTCTGCTACAACATAGAGCTGCTGGTATAGGAGACCCCACAGTAGTAAATCTTGCAGGAGGACCCTGAGCAGAGAAAGCACTGCCTGCTACATAGCAGCCTTGAGCTGTCAGCAGTGCAGCAGAGTTGAGTTTGTGCTTTAGATCAGGGGCTGAGGACGGAGCAATGCTGGATACAAGAAACTGAAAGTGAAACCTGATCAGCTCAAGGGCTGCTACGTAGCAGGCAGTATCCTCCTGCTAGATTTACTACTGTGGGGTCTCCTATACCAGCAGCTCTATGTTGTAGCAGAGCTGACAAAGCTCTGTAATGCAGGGAGATGGCCCTGGAGGCGGTGCACAGAGAGCAGAGAGGGATGACTGACACCACAGAGGAGGGAGATAGACACTTGAAAACCCGCTTCCCGGTCTTGGATCAGGTTTGAAACAGAATTTATAAAAGTGTTTATTTCAGTGAATCAAGGGAGCATAAATGCTATAGACACCTTGTCAGAATGCAGCCTTAGTGCTGCAGAAGGTGGCTATGTTATCTTTAGATGCCTGGAGGGGGTGACAGGTTCGCTTTAAGTAGAGAAACTCTAATGCCACCAATAATAGGTAGCAATCCCAGAGGAGCATTGCTGCTTAAAGTCTCCTGATCTGCCAGCTGGCAGAATACTCTCCGCAAGGAGAATTGATACTCCCCCAGACATCGTCTTGAGGGCCCGTCACACACAACGATATCAGTAACGATATCATTGCAACGTCACCAATTTGTGATGTTGCAGCGATGTCTAAACGACATTGCTGCGTGTGACACCTATCATAGATCAACAATGAGTCGTTGATCGCAGATTTATGAACCGGTTCATAAATCTATTGTTGGTTGCCCGCTGAACGCGCAGCATCGCTGCATGTGACAGCAGAAGACCAACAATTAGCGAGCTCCAGGTGCTGCACAGCAGCTCTGGGAGCTGGTATCCAAGGTACACGGCGCTTAGTTACCCACTGTTTACCTTGGATACAAACGTGCTGGCTGGTCTGGATCGCTGGTGAGTCTGTCTGTGTGACAGCTCACCAGCGATCAGCCTTCAATGTCCCAGTGATCCCAATCGTTGGTGGGATAGCTGGGACATTGAAGCATGTAATGGAGCCTTTAGTCTCTCATACAGCCAGATCAGAATTCCCACACACTGCACTGATTAGAGGCAGTCACCCCAAAACGCAGCTTGGAGGTTCTGATCTGGCACAAATCCTAAGTCATATTAAAAAGCTTTTTAAAGAGTCAATTATGAATTTTAGAATGCTCCTCTGGGATTCCTACCTTTATTGGTGGCATTAGAGTTTGTCTACTTAAGTAACAATTTGCATATGCAATTTCCCAGAGGAGCTTTGCGGCCTAAAGTCTCCTCATCTGCCGGCTGGCAGAATACTCTCTGCAAGGACAATAGATACTTCCCCAGACCTTATCTTAGTCTCTCATACAGCCATCTCAGAATTCCCACACACTGCACTGATGAGTCATAGTCACCCTGAAATGCAGCATCTGCAGTTTGGGGTTCTGATCTTGCACAAATTCTAAGGCCCCCTTCAAACTGCATGATTTCACTGATCAGTGTCCATCAGTGCTTGTGAGCCAAAACCAGGAGTAAAGCTTGCAGAGTAAAACTAGAACTGAAAGCTTGACACCTGCTCTGTGTTTTGGAGACACTCCTGGTTTTGGCACACAAACACTGATGGACATTGATCAGTGAAATCATGCAGTGTGAAGGGGGCCTAAGTCAAATTAAATGGCTCGTTAATGAGCCAATTATGATTTTTAGGATTGCTACTGTGGCGCCCCTGCGGCTAGGCGCCACAGGGTAGTATTACACTTTATTATTAAATGTCTTTCTTTTCCCTGTGAGTTGCTAGTTCAGGGTTAAACCTTATGGAGTCTGTATTTACACCCACTTAGGACCACACCACTTAGCATAGGGGGGCCAGTACTTTGGTAGGTCCGAGGAGGGTGGGGGTGGAGCCTAGGATAGAGGAGAGAGGAAACAATTAGTTTACCTCAGATGGTGCTGGGAAGGCAGACTGAGTGGTCAGGCCTGACAGCCCAGCTGAGAGGAGGGAGCCCCATCTTCAAGTGGGGGGCCCAGAACAGAAGGCAACGGGCCAGGGCTGGTAGGAGCTGGCTGGTCACGTTGAGGGAGCACCGGCGACACGGAAAGCCGAGGCAGCCAGGAGTTTAGCCCTGACTGCAGAACCGATGAGCTGCAGGCCCAACAGAGCTGACAGCACCACAGAGGCACCTCACCCCTCAGGACCAAAAGACGGTTATACACTAGAGGTGGAGGACTGAATCCCGGTGGCAGAGGGGAAACTTGTGCGTTCCTGCTGTTCCCGTCTGCACCAGTACAGGTCCAGTTGAGCATATTAGATACAGACTGCAGGACTGGCAGGAGAGTTCTGCAAGGGTGGGAAAGACTGAGAAGGAAAGAAGGAGACCCTGAACGACTTAAGAGAGGACATCTAGAGACTCCATAAGGGGGACCCTGAGCTGGCAACATCCACCCTGTAAACCAAACCGTACCATGTTTTGTTTACGCCATCAGCCGGTACCGAGTAAAGTGGAGTTAAACTTAGACTGGTTTCCGTTATTCTTCTTGCCGCATCCCAGAGGGCTCAGCTTCAGCAGCAGCTCAACAGAGGGGTAAGAACTGCAGCACCATCTTCATTACTGCCCTCCCTCACCATCCTCCTTCAATTGCTGCCCTGAGGTAAAGCTTCACCTGTGGGGAGCTGTACCACACCTTGCTGCCCCAACCATCACCTCAACGGTCGGCTGGCAGCGCCGGTACCAAGTTACCAGGAACTACAGGTGGCGTCACGATCCCCTGTAAATAATCCCTTTATCCCCCATCATCAACATCTACCCAGTTGATCACCAGGGCATGGCACCGGGATCCCGTCCATCCGTGACTCCCTATCCAGCGGACCTGGTGACCGAGTTCCCCTTCTGCCCCATGCCATATAACTACCTTTATTGGTGGCATTAGAGTTTATCTACTTAAGTGACAATTTGCATATGCAATTTCCCAGAGGATCATTGCGGCTTAAAGTCTCCTCATCTGCCAGCTGGCAGAATACTCTCCACCCGGAGAATAGCTGCTCCCCCAGACCTCATCTTAGCCTCTTATACATCCAGATCAGAATTCCCACTCACTGGACTGATGAGGGGCAGTCACCCCGAAACGCAGCATCTGCAGTTTGGGGTTCTGAGCTGGCACAAATTCTAAGTCATATTAAATGGCTCGTTAAAGAGTCAATTATGACTTTTAGGATTGCTACCTTTACTGGTGACATTAGAGTTTGTCTACTTAAGTAACAATTTCCATATGCAATTTCCTAAAGGTGCATTGCGGCTTAAAGTCTCCCCATCTGCCGGCTGGCAGAATATTCTCCGCAAGAAGAGTAAATACTCCCCCAAACCTATATTTTTTAAAACATTTTTTTGTTACTTTGCACCTTATTTGTTAGTTCCTTTAAGGAACTTTAACCTGGGTTCATCTAATAAATCTTGACATTTGCAGCAATGAAACAGCTTTGCTGTATATAACAGGATTGATGGACTCCGCTGAATGCTCATGCCTCATGATTCTTGGGCTGTCATGGAAACCCAGCAATACTTCGTGATCATGCCGATTGGCTCATAGAATGATGCACCCACCTACCAGCGCATTGTAAATCCTGCTGTCATAGATTGACAGCAGTATTCTGGAGGTTGACAGGCATGGGCAGATGTTTATGATTATAATATCCATAATCTGCCAGCACAGATGCTAACTAGTGATGGGCGAATCTACTCGTTAGGAATCGTTACTCTGCGAGTAGTAAGAAACTCGCAGGAGTCGGTACTCTGCGAGTTTCCAAGTGATTACTCGAACAGTAACGAGTCCAATGCAAATCAATGGCAATCCTAGTTTTGTCAGAGTTTGCACTCAGTATGTTTCTCAGTCGCTAAACTCGCTATCACATCGCTGTCTATGTAGCTGGATTGTCTCCAAATTGTTTAAACACTAGCACCGGTTCACGGATATCTGCTGTCAGCAGCGAGTCTAGGGATGAGCGAGTCAACGACTCCTGTATACTGTATTCGGGACTCGCTGAATACAGAATATGTTAATGTTCCCAGACAGCCTAGCATGTTAGGTCAGAAAACTGTGAAGATGGACAAGCATGTTAGCCAATCATATTCAGTAATGCCGCAGCCATCTTGATTGTGGCATTACTATGATTGGCTGCTGTCCATCGTGATGCCTATGTCATGTATGAGAGGCAAATAAGAACATTAGAAAGGTTTTAGACACACACTGGCATATCCTAAAAAATGATCCGGTTCTGGAGAACATCCTTCCCCTAAAACCAAAGATAACTTTCTGTAGAGCTCTTAATGTAAAAGGGATTATTGCACCTAGTCGTCTACAGAAGAATCAGCCACGAAATAAGGATGATGATGTGCTGAATGCTAAGGTGACAAAGTGTGGCAAGAAGAATTGCCTGTGTTGTAAAACAATACATGAGACAAATAAATTCTGCTCTACTACTACTGGTGAAACCTTCCCCATAAGACAGAACATGGATTGTGGTACCAAATATCTAATCTATTTAATTGAGTGTCCCTGTAGGCTACAGTATGTTGGGAGGACAACACAGACACTACATGCTAGATTGAACAAGCATAGGTCCAATATCAAGAAGGGTTTCAAGCAACATGGAGTGTATTGGCACTATGAAAAATATCATGACAGAGACTACACAAAGATGAAAATCCTACCCATTGAACGTGTCTCTGAACACATAGTCAATAGATTTGAAACCCTGAAAAAGAGAGAAAAATACTGGATATACAGACTTAACTCCCTTAAACCCAGGGGATTGAATCTAATTACAAAATTAATTTAATCCTCATCCTCAGATAACTCCAACCTATGCTTTTCTATGACAAATACATTGAAAGAACTACTTTGTTGCCACCTAGAGGCGAACAATTGCACTACAGAGGTCCAACGTATGTTCAGCATGGGTAGTCATAGTTACTGCATCCTGAATATCGCCATCTTGTGGATCTTTTAAATATTGCACCTTTTAAAAATCTATGCAGTTTCTTCATTACTTTTTACATACTTTTATCTGCAGATTCTAGTAATTTTTAATAACTTTTAGTAATTAACATATGTTTTATATATATATTTCTACATTTTTTTTAACATACATAATCTGGTTTTTAGTGGTATTGAACCAGCATTTTGTGGGCTTTTTTCCTGCTCAGTGTTTGGAGAGATACCTTCTGAGCCATTGTAGCTGATAGTTTGTTGACTGAATCTTAGATTATCTTCCTTTTAACAAAAACTGAATAAAATTTTTTGTTTTTAATCATTTTCGTCTTTACCATCTTATGGACCCTCATATGTCTTTTTTTTGGTCCTCTTATGGCCTGGATGCAATAATTTTGAACTAACAGCTTCCCATAAAATCACATATGAACCCTATTTCCCCCAAGAAAAATTGTCTCAATCTAAATAGGTTGTGGGATCATTCCCTTGACTACCAGATGGAACCTGAGGAGTTTCTTTTCATTTCCCAAGTTCAATCCTGATGATTGATACTGTTTAATACATGTTTTATTTTTATTTTTGTTTGTCAGTTTTTGATGGAATATGACAATGCACATTGCATCTGATAAAATTACATGTTTTTACATGTTTTAGCAATGATCTCTATCTCTGGGCCGGGAGGTGTTTTCATCTCGTGATATGACGTCACTGATGACAAATACATGTTTTTTTCTTTTGGGGGAGGATTTTTATATCAGTAACTGCATATAAAAGGGTCTGCTGTTATGCCATGTAACAAGCCCTGAGGAAGGTGCTGGGACAGCACCGAAACGCGTTGGTGTGATGAAATAAAGAACTTTTGATGGTAATAATCTCTTGTGGATTCCTTGGATAAAGAGCAGCAGCGCGGACCGTGGATACCATTCCAGTTTTATCTCCTGATTTCCCGCGGTTTTGTGGCGTTGGTGGAGGTTCTGCAGCAGCTGCCTTATGCTTTTAAACTGGTTGTGGGTCTCACAACCATAAAAGGTGAGTGGATACACTTATAATCCACATAAGAACTATAGTGTCTGTTTGATAGGACACAATCTGCGCCTCTTGTATCTCCCTTTTTTTTCTAGATGTATGACAGGCAAGGCTGTATATAAGGCTTGCCCCCACCATTTTGGGCACATTCCTGTGACGATCTGAGCTAGTGCAGGGCGACTAGGGAGACTTGGAGCAGATCAGAGATAGGGAGTGTCAGTAAGTGTAGGAAAATCACCTCAAGATTCCACACATATAACCTAAGCCCGAAATTTATGGCGGTCACGCCAATATTACACATGACCGCCATGAATTTCTATTAAATTGTTTAAAGAAAACCAAACCACACATAAAATTTTTTTTTATTAGTAATTACAAAAAAAGGCATTAGGGACTCCATCTTTAATCAAAAAAATCCTCTTCCGTCCAACGTAGTCCCAAATGCGATGTCAGCTCTGCTACATCCCTTTACATAGAATTTTTAATTTTTTTTTTATATTCTTTAAAAGCCGACGTCTTTTTGCGCTGGCTTTTAAAGAATAAAATGGGGAATTGCAGGTTTTTCCTCTGCTGCCAGACCCCTGATGGGGTCCAGCAGCACAGGAATCGCTGCAATACTCGCTTCCCCATTCATTAACATTGGACTCGCTAGACTCGGAACGAGTAGTTTCTGACTCGAACTCGTTAAAGTCTAGCGATTCCGAGTATTTTAGTATTCGCCCATCCCTCTTGCATCGAATCCAATAAACCTGTGTAATATGCTATACCACTATCCAGCAAGGAATTCCACTGTAACATGTTTGTTGTATTTTTTTGTAGGAGATTTTGAGAATCTGCATGTCTATCCTGAAGCCAGCAAAGTCTATGAGAGTTCTGAAGTGCTGTGCCAATTAGTTTTTTTATTGCAAATTTGCTGCAGATTTTGGGGCAGATAATAGAAATCTGCAAGGAAACAAAAAAACAACATGGGCACAGCACTTCTGACCTGTCCAACACTATGCTGGTCTCAGGATAGACATGCAGATTTTAATGCAGATTCTCAATCTGCTTAAATAAAATCAAACAATGCACCGTGGGCACAGGGCCTAAGAGAGTCCAGTGAGAGCCACAGTTATGGTAAAAGGGCTCAAGGATTCATCTTGCCCTCTGGCTACTTTCACAAATACCTCAAGGGCAAGGGTGGCCAACTACAGTCCTCAAGGTCTGAAAACAGTGCAAGTTTTCTGTATTTCCTTAGCATTGTAAAGATGCTAATTTCATCACCTGCAGAGGTGATGGATGGTTGCAGTACCTTTTGCAACTGCACTTTGTCAGCCCTGTTCTACTGGGGTGGGTGTAGTGTCTTGCAGTTAAATACCTCACACCTTCACGCCAGATTCCTGCAGCTTGTTCACAGGTCTCTGTAGGGCAGTACTCAAAAAACTTTACTATACATACACAGACTATAAGTCTCAATTAAAAAAAAATTATAATATACATGATATATATATATATATATATATATATATATATATACAGTATATAACAAGGGAAAAAAAAATGTGAACTGGTGCTAGCAAAGCTGCAGGGTTATATAATATGAAAAAGATCCTTGCAGCACACAGCTACTACCAATGATGTACATAAGCTACTAGCTATATATATTTGAGGAAAAAGTTTAAAAACTTACGTTTTTTTCAAAATACTCAAAAATCTCCAATTTTTTATTTAATTCTGAAGTTCTTGGTACATACATTGGCCAATGTCTGTTTGCTCATCAACTGCGACAAAGTAACTTCAGGGTCTGATGAGTCCTATCTGACATCCCTGCCCTCCTTGTCCACCCCCCCACTTTTCAGTGGGCAGTCACCATTCCCTTGTTATTTATCATATGGAGTTGCAGGTTCCATGCTGCAATTTGCACCCTCATTACCTACAGGTGATGAAGGGTATAGATGGTGTCTGCCCACTGAAAAGTGGGGAGGTGGACAAGGAGTGCAGGGATGTCAGATAGGACTCATCAGACCTGAAGTCACTTTGTCGCAGTTGATGAGCAAACAGACATTGGCCAATGTATGTACCAAGAACTTCAGAATTAAATAAAAAATTGTAGATTTTTGAGTTTTTTGAAAAAAAACGTAAGTTTTTAAACTTTTTCCTCAAATATATATAGCTAGTAGCTTATGTACATCATTGGTAGTAGCTGTGTGCTGCAAGGATCTTTTTCATATTATATATATATATTTATATATAATATACATATATATATATATATACAGGGGCGGACTGGCCCAGGTGGCAGGGGGGCAAGTGCCCCCTGGGCTGGTGGTATAGCCCACATCCAGGGCCGACCCCCACAGGAATTGGCCGGCCGGGCGATGCAGCAGCAGACGGCGCCGAGAGGGTAAGTGAGCTGCGGTCAGAACACACTGATAGCACCCTCCCCACCCCCCTCCACCCGGTCATCAAAAATTTCCAATAGCACCCCCAAGTCATCACAAATTTCCAATAGCACCCCCACCCCCACCCCCCCACTCCCCGGTAATCAAATCAGGGCTGGCAGACAAAAACTGCCACCCAGGGCCAGAGGCACCAGCCAGCCCCTGTATATATATATATATATATATACCTAAAAAACAAAAACACATTCCTTGGTCAAGGACATCAAAAAGCTGGAAATAAAGCAAGTCCCAAAAGTCATTGCTTGGCTGAAATGCCAAATAAGTGATGGGTCACTGTAACACAGACCCACTAACATGCTTTTAGGAAGGTCCACTGGGCTATCACGGACACCAGGCGGGACCTCAGGGCCATGTTGGACACCAGGCTCAACCTTTGGTTCATCTCGGACACCAGGTGGGACCTCAGGACCATCTCGGAGACCAGGAGGGACCTCAGGGCCATATCGGACAGCAGGCAGTTACTAAGGGCCATTTCTGACACCAGGCAGAACCTCAGGGCCATCTTGGACACCAGACGGGTCTTTAAGGCTATCTTGGACACCAGGAGGGCTTTCAGGTTCGTCTCAGATGCCAGGTGGGACCTCAGGGCCATCTCGGACACCAGGCGGGACCTCAGGACCATCTCGGACACCAGGAGGGACCTCAGGGCCATCTCGGACACCAGGCAGGACCTCAGGGCCATTTCAGACACCAGGCAGGATCTCAGGGCCATCTCGGACACCAGGCGGACCTCAGGGCTTTTTCAGACACCAAGCGGGACTTAAGGTTCATCTCGGACACCAGGCAGGACCTCATACCCATCTCAGAAACAGGCAGGAATCCACATACAAAGGCAAGGACTTTGGTACCAACACAGATGGGACAGGTCCAGGGACAAAGACAAGAAGACAATAGCTATCCAGACCTGGTTGCAGGCAGGACAGGAGCTGAAAACACAGGTAGACCAGAAGCAGTATGCTGGACGAACACACACAGTAGGTTCTAGAACCTAATATGAAGCCCAACAAGGAAAGGGAGCTTCAAATAGGAACTGACCCTCAGCTATAGCTGGGGACAGAAATTTAAGCGCACACATTCCTCCTAATAAAAGCAGGGAAGGTGTGGTCGCATACATCCTAAGCACTGACAGGCACCAGTACAGCATTTTGAGCACAGGAACACATGGCACCGGCTGCAAGCCTGGACACACATGGAAAGTCATGCACCAGCTACAGAGGACCTCACAACCCGAAAATAGCTTCAACAGCGGCAGCCAGGGACCGCACGCTCGGATGGTCATGAAGTGGAGCAATGACTCTAAAACACGCATACGGCTACGCAACAGAGCAGGGAACTGAGAAGAATCCATACAGGTAACATACTACAGCATCCTAGCTGGTTAGGGGGGAAGGAGCATTGCGTAAGCACACAGAAAAGCACAGTAACGTCGGGGAACCAAGGTACAAACACACCGGCATTACAGTAGTATTTCTATGTAGTCTTTTGTATCTTTAAGCAAGTAGATATAGCAAGGGAATTTTACAGACCTGGAATCTTGTATTAATTTCACAGCTGGGGAGGGCTAGTACAGAATAAACTTGAAGCAAATAACAGAAAATTGTGGTTAGACAGGAGACCCTCAAATGTCTTAACACGCGGGCAATAGGTTTTTCTTTACATTAAGTATGCCCTACTGCTGAAGAAGCACATGTAAATCTAGACAGCAAGGATCCAGGGTTAAAAGTCTTTATTCATCTTGACTGTAGAAGTCAGAGAAAGAATCCTAGACATTAAGCCTGGTTGTAAATTTTGTGGTGAAGGGAAGGATGCACTCCCAGGCCTGGGGCCTTGAAGTGATGAGGAAAGTCCTCAAATGTGCTCTGCTCTGTGTTACATCTTGTACCAGATTGGGGAATTTCCAGCTCTTGTCTGTCTAGGCAAGAGACTGGGGTAGCTCAACCCATTGAGCCTATTGTCTGTCCAACAGGACAACACTTAATTTACATGTCAAATTCTTACAATGCAAGGTAACGTTAACCAGCAGATGGTGCTGCAGCACAACAAATGAGAAATGACCTGAATCAATGAATGAAAAGTACATTAGATATATATGAATTTACCTGAACTGCATATCTAACACTCAGTAACAGTAATAATCGTAGCGGGGTAGCTAGGGAGCGAGCTGTAATGTACAGGTCTACGCTCGGTCCAGGTTTACTTAAAGGGACAGACACATTATAGACTTGGTCACTACTGTACGTCTACATGACCTGTGGGTTTCGGTGCATTTGGCTAGCCAATCAAGAGACACTTTGGCCATACGCAATGCCAACTTCTCTCTAGTTTGCCCTCCTCCTGCCACCTCTCACCACCACACCAAGCGCAAACTACACCTTCATGTCCCGTACCTTCATGAATGTGTCCTCTTCCCCAACAAAGATGGTGCGTAGTCTTTGGGGAATATTGTCATGCTGCAGGGCGGTGTAGTTGATGTAACACTGATGTTTAGTGCAATGTTCCACTAGGAAGCCATACCCCTTATCTTGTTTGAATACCACCATTTTGCCTTTCCTGCATTGGTTGAGGAAGTCATCAGCCTTAGGTCCATACAGCCAGTCCTGTGTAATGGCATCTGCATGTTGAATCTCCTCAACAAATGACATAGGAAAACAGTGTTGTTAATGACTTCTTGGATAGGTGCTTGGTGGGTGTAGGGGTCGCAACATGGCAATGCCCTAGTTAAATCCCTCCGGAGGTGATAAAGGTGATCCACAAAGCTGGGAAATATTGCCTTCTAGGTGATCCTCTTCCTCAGGCCCCCCATAAAGTTCCTGGTCCTGGTGGTCTTGGGGAATAGGATCCAGTAGCTAAGACTGCGACATCGGCAGCAGCTGATATGTAGCCAGAGACACTGCTAGATCATCTGCAGTCTGACGTGGTGCTCCTGGTCTCGGATGCCATAGGGCAGGGGAGGGGAACCATTTTTCTGCTGAGGGCCATATGGAAATTTCTACTATCGTTCGGGGGCTGCACAAAATTATCAGCTTGAAAATTGCCTGGTATATTTGGTTAAACAATCAACTCACCCCTACTGTGGTGGCTGGAACTGCTTCTCTTTGGCTTGGGTGAATTTGGTCACGTTGCTTCTCAACTGCTTTTCCAGGTTCGCTAGAGCCATAGACATCACAGGAGAGGCTGGGAGCATATACCTCACTGAGTAAACTGAGACTGGAACACAGAGACACTGGGGAGCTGGATTTAAAGGGCAGACAGTCAGCAAAACGCATCTGCCAGCTTAAGCACTGTGGTCCCCAGGAGTCTGCCCGGAGGCCATAAAAAAGGTAATCAAGGGACACATTTGGCTTTGGAGCCTGAGGATCCCCACCCCTGCCATAGGGTAAAAGTCGCATGTCAGCTGGGACTTGCTCCTCAGGTCCACGAGTTGCATCGGAACCCAGCACTGGATCCGCACCTCATTACAGATGATGCCCAAATTGTGAAGTATGGTGAAGCTCCATGTGACATAGGTTTCACTCATCACTCTGGGTCTGATTCTGCAGACCCACCTTCTGCACCCAGGGTGGTTAGGTACATTATATCATACTCTGAGTCAAGGTCAGCCATGCATGTAGGGGATCTATGAAGAAATGACTGCAGTGCAGAATGCAGACAGTGTATGTGCATGCCACTGGGAGCACCAAAGATGCTGTTAACGTTCTGCAGCTTTGGGTGTGTTTGTATGCTTTCCCTAAGGGGTCCGCCTCTTGCACTGAGTGCCATGATTCAGGTCCAAGCAATCAGTACTTGAGTGGAATATTTGCAAACTATTGTTGCTTAATGTCTAATTGCTAATTAACTCCTGTTCATCAAGCCATAATGTATATAAACTGGATTGTGGATACTTGGTTGAAGCAAGACATCTTTGTAGTAAATATATTGATGAACATAAAGACGTTTATTCAGGTCACCATTCACCATCTGGGCACTGGGCACTGCAGGAATGCCAGGAGTACTGGAATATACATTATACATGAAATATGAGCCCCAATGGAATGTGAAATGGGAAACCCAATGGAGACAGTGTTTCAAATGCATGTAAAGTGCTATGGCTATAATAGCACTATATAAATGAATACATATTATTAGTAGTAGTATTATGACTATGACATTAAATTATGATTGCACATTTTTAAGAAGCAATAGCCATACTATGGGGTTTCATCAGTGAACAGACATGTAATATAATGGATGTGAAGCATATAATGGCCATATGCTATTTTATATGAATTGCTTTCACATAAGTGTAAAATAGATGGACTCGCATTTTGGTGACCTTCTGAAATAATAAAGGTTTGTGCTCCAATAAAAAAATAAATCTGCATTCGCTGACTTTTGGGGAAAGTGTTCGAATTCGTAACACCGAACTGAATCGGCCATGGTCATGCCGAATTTAAAATTGGCAAACATGTTTGAGCAAAAATTGCTCACCTCTAGTCTTTAGTGCATTGAGTCAGCCTGCAGCATGGTTTTAAACCCTTCATCCTCCTTACTCTAAATGCACCATGTCGGGGACTGTAGCAGCCATAATATGCTTTTATAGTGGTTGTTTAAGAGTTCTGGGATCAAAGGTGTGTTGCAGTCCGCGCTGCCCGATCGTCCAAAGGATCACAAGGGAAACAATGTTCCAAACGAAATTCTCTTTATTCTTATAAACCGACGCGTTTCGGCACCCAATCCTGGCACCGTCCTCAGATACCCTGAGGACGGTGCCAGGATTGGGCGCCGAAACGCGTCGGTTTATAAGAATAAAGAGAATTTCGTTTGGAACATTGTTTCCCTTGTGATCCTTTGGACGATCGGGCAGCGCGGACTGCAACACACCTTTGATCCCAGAACTCTTGAAGTACCCACGGTCCCGTGGAGGTGGAGGTCCAGCAGCAGCCTGCATTACTAAAACCAACGCTCTTATTCCAGTTGTGGGATTCACAACTGGACCAGGTTAGTGCAAACCTGTTTGTACCGTTTAGTCCCTAATCTATGCCAAATGATAGGGCACTATTGTGCCTCTGTTGTCTCCCCTTGTATTTTTATATAGTTTATAGTGGCTGTGACTCTCACAATCACACAAGGTGAGCCTCTGATACCTATTTAGGTAACATTTCATCTCTTAGACCCTTCATCCTCCCTACTTTAATTTTCTGAGATAATGACCTCTGGGTGTTCATTGGTTGTAAGCCATAATCATCAACATTAACATAAATAAACACTTGAAATAGATCACTCTGTTTATAATGACTCTAAACAATATACGCATTTCACTTTATGTATTGAATTACTGAAATAAATTAACTTTTTGATGATATTCTAATTAATTGAGATGTACCTGTATTCTCCGAAGTGGTGTCTGCTGACACTCCTATTTTGTCTTGGGCTAGGGTCACATTTGCAAAATGCTCAAAACCGGATCAGGATCCACAGCCCATAGGCACCCATTTTAAATCGGGTTGCCTAAATGGCAATGCGGTTACCGCATCCGAATTTGCAGCTTGCGGGAAAAAGTCTGCATGCTGCATTTTTCGAGCGGTTTCCTAACCGCAGCTGGAGACCTATAATGGCCTCCTATGGGAGCCCATCCGGCTACCGCAAGGCACATGTGAATGCCTTCGGTAGCCGGCTTGCTTTGCTCATCAGGGATGAACAATGGGTCAATGTTAATAATAGATGTGGGCAACATGTCTGTAGGGAGTGCATGTTAAGGGTTAATTTCTAAAATATTACAGTACTATTTGTAAGGACAGGCGGCGGATCCTTGCTGTACAGGAGTTTACCGTCCGCAAAGTGTGTAAGCATATCACAGGGCAGCATCCTCAATGAGGAGCTGTCTGTGGTGATTACGCAAATTGCGTACTGTACATGCCGCTATCCATGGTGCTGAAAGTTTTAAAATTACTTCTATGGCCAGCGCACCGCAGGGATGAACAAAGCATCCGGCAACCGGATTGCACATTATGAGCAATCCGGTTACCGGATGCGGGTTTAGGGACACAGTTTGTGTCCAAAATGTGTCTGAATGCACATTACATTACCGCATCCGGTTCTGGATGCGGTAATCGTAATCTGTATTCTAAATATGACGCTAGCCTTTCCTGTAGCTGAGATTGAAAGATCACTACGTTTGACTGCTACTTTGCGGCATAATACATGAGTATAGGTAAATCCTCGAAGGGGACAGGAACCACACGCAGATGGTCAAATATCTCCATTGATCAAATACTAACCGATGGAACACTCCCTACACTTACCTACCTACAAAGACTGCCAGGGCTCTCCAAATTTAACTTTATCCAAAGGAATGTTAAAACCTCATCTCCAAAATGCAAATCTACTATGTTCCATGACGCCCTTTGAGACATTGTGCGCATATGTAACTAGACCAAAAAAAATATTATCCGCCATTTACCAAACGTTGCTAACAACAGAGTTTTGCCCTAATTAGACTATATTGCCCACTGGGAAGCAGATCTGGGATACAAGTTCACACATGACCAATTACAACATATTTATAAAAAATCTCATGGCCCAACGCAATGCGTAAAGGCCCAGGAGAATTCTTTCAAGATTATAATGCGATGGTATATCACTCCAAAACAGACCTATAACTGGCGAATTGGGACTTCCTCCAGTTGCTAGAGATGTGAAGATCCCAATGGTGACTATTTACATATTTGTGTGGACATGTCCAAAAATCCGCCCATTTTGGAGGGAGGTGGAAACATTCATTCAAGAAGTGCTGAATAAGGTGCCCAACCTGACACCAGAGATAGCATTACTAAATTTCCCTCCTTGGCACGACAATTAACGTGCATCTTTATTAGCGCAAAATTTCATTGCAGGTGCAAAGTTATTAATACCAAAGTTATGGAAATCTACTGATATTCTACTGATACATTACAGTACATGTATAGCAACGCTATAGCATATGGCGGTACATTATAGTACATGTATAGCAGCACTATGGTATATGGCGGTACATTACAGCACATGTATATCAGCACTATAGTATATGGCGGTACATTACAGTACATGTATAGCAGCGCTATGGTATATGGTGGTACATTACAGTACATGTATAGCAGCACTATAGTATATGGTGGTACATTACAGTACATGTATAGCAGCACTATAGTATATGGCGGTACATTACAGTACATGTATAGCAGCACTATAGTATAAGGCAGTACATTACAATACATGTATAGCAGCACTATGGTATATGGCGATACTCCGCTCCCAGCGGCCCCCAGCTCCTCCACAGAAAAAGTAAAAAAATCCTCAGTAAGGATACTCACCTGTCCGCCGGCTCACTCCACCTCCGTCTTCTAGGTCCTTCAGGCCTGTACGACCTGTCATTGCCTGGGAAAACGATCAGCTGATCGGTCACATGAACACTAACTGCCGGGGGGCAGGATGGAGCAGGGGGACAGGATGGTGATGGGGGGAGGGGGGACAGGATTGTGTTGGGGGGGCAGGAAGGAGCGAGCGGGGCAGGATGGAGCCAGGGGTGCAGGAGGGAGCCGGGGGGTCAGGATGGAAGGGAGGCAGGATGGAGCCGGGGGCAGGATGGAGGCAGGTGGGCAGGATGAAGCCAGGGGGCGGGGCAGGATGGAGCAAACGGAGCAGGATGGAGACGGAGGGGGGGGCAGGATGGACACAGAGGGGTGGCAGGATGGAGGTGGGGGGCAAAAGGGAGGCGGGGGGGCAGGATGGAGCCGGGGGGCAGGATGGAGCCGGGGGCAGGATGGAGGCAGGTGGACAGGATGGAGCCAGGGGGCGGGGCAGGATGGAGCGAGCGGGGCAGGATGGAGGCGGGGGGGCAGGATGGAGGCGGGGGAGCAAGAACAGTGGGGGGCAGGATGGAGGCGGGTGGCAGGATGGAGCGAGCAGGGTAGGATGGAAGGAGCAGGACAGGATGGAAGGAGCAGGTCAGGATGGAGCTGGAGGAGCAGACTGGTTTTGGGGGGGTCAGGATGGTGGTGGAGGGGGAGCAGGATGGTGGCGGGGGGCAGAATAGTGGTGGGGGCAGGATGGAGCGAGCAGGGCAGGATGGAGTGAGCGGGGCAGGATGGAGCAAGTAGGGTAGGATGGAGCTGGGGGATCAGGATTGAGCAGAAGGAGCAGGATGGTGACAGGGGGGCAGGATGGGGGGGAAGGATGGAGCGAGCGGGGTGGAATGGAGCTGGCGGGGCAGAATGGTGGTGGGGGAGCAGGATGGTGGTGGGAGGGGCAGGATCTTGGTGGGGGGCAGGATGGTGGCGGCAGGGCAGGATGGAGCTGGCAGGGCAGGATGTTGATGGTGGGGGGCAGGATGGTGGCGGTATGGCAGGGTGATGGCGAGCGGGGCAGGATGGAGTGAGCGGGTCAGGATAGAGCGAGCGAGGCAGGATGGAGCCGGCTCAGCAGGACGGAGCCGGCTGGGCAGAATGGAGCCAGAGGGGCTGGATGGTGGGAGCGGGGCAGGATGGAGCGAGCAGGGCAGGATGGAGCGAGCGGGGCAGGATGGAGCCGGAGGAGCAGTATGGAGCTGGCGTGGTGGGGCAGAATGAAGCAAGTGGGGCAGGATGGTGGCGGGGGGCAGGATGGTGGCGAGCGGGGCAGGATGGAGCCGGCAGGGGGGCAGGATGGAAGCGGGGGGGGCAGGATGGAGCCGGCGGGGAAAGAGGCAGGATGGAGCCAGCGGGAGCAGGATGGTGGCGGGGGGTCAGGATGGTGGCGGGGGGCAGGATGGAGCAGGCGGGGCAGGATGAAGTTGGTGATGCAGGATGGTAGTGGGGGGGCAAGATGGTGGCGGGGGAGAGGGCAGGATGGTGGTGAGTGGGGCAGGATGGAGCCAGCGGGGCAGGATGGAGCCGGCGAGGAAGGATAAAGCAAGCGGGGCATGATGGAGCCGGCAGGGGGGCAGGATGGATGTGGGGGGGGGGGGAAGGATGGATGCGGGGGGCAGGATGGAGCTGGTGGGGGTGCAGGATGGAGGCGGCGGGGGGCAGGATGGAACCGGCAGGGGGTGCAGGATGGAGTCGGCAGGGGGGGAGGCAGGATGGAGCCAGCGGGGAGGTGCAGGATGCTGGCGAGCGGGGCAAGCAGGATGGAGTGAGCAGGGCAGGATGGAGCGAGCGGGCAGGATGGAGGGAGCGGGGAAGGATGGAGCGAGCAAGGCAGGATGGAGCTGGCGGGGCAGGATGGAGCCGGCGAGGCAGGATGGAGACGGTAGGGCAGGATGGTGGGAGCGGGGCAGGATGGAGTGAGCGGGGCAGGGTGGAGCGAGTGGTATAGGATTGAGCCGGCGGGGGCAGGATGGAGCCAGTGGGGGCAGGATGTTGGCGGGGGGGCAGGATGGTGGCGGGGGTGCAGGATGGTGGTGGCGGGGCAGGATGGAGCCGGCGGGGGGGCAGGATGGAGCCGGCAGGGGTGGCAGAATGGAGCCGGCGGGGGGAGCAGGATGGAGCCGGCAGGGGGGGGAGGATGAAGCCAGCGGGGGGGGGGCGGGCAGAATGGTGGCGTGGGGGCAGGATGGTGGCAGTGGGGGGGGGCAGGATGGATGCGAGGATACTCACCTGTCCGCCGGCTCGCTCCACCTCCATCTTGTAACTCCCATCGCAGGACCTGTTGTTGCCTGGGGAACCAATCAGCTGATCGGTTTCCCAGGCAACAACAGGTCCTCAAGCCCTATAGGGGCTAGAAGACGGAGGTGGAGCGAGATGGCAGATGGGTAAGTATCCTCACTGAGGATTTTTTTATTTTTATTATCACCGTGCTGCGGGAAGTGGGGTGGCAGAGGGAGGGGGGCCGTTGGTGCTGCGAGGAGCTGAGGGGGGCAGGAGGAGCAGAGGGGGGCAGGAAGAGCAGGGGTGCCGCGGGGAGCAGGGGCAGGAGGAGCAGGGGGACTGTGAGGAGAGCCGCCGCTGCGGCCACCGTTGTCCGGACCGTGTATCCCAGTGACAGCGGCGCTAACGCGCTGCTGTCGCCGGGCTGCAAATAGGCGCGAAAATCGAACTTTGAATTTGCGCACCTATTTGCATAGTCTGCGCTCATTGATGCCCGCTTCCGATTGGAACCAATGAGCGGCCTCTGTCTGTCGCGTGATTTCCGTGACAGACAGGCAACATTAGACAATTATATAGTAGACTAGCTGTGAGCCCGATTCTAAAGAATCGGGTAGTCTAGAATCTATATATAGTTTATTTAGTAATAGCTAGGGGAGTGCGGTGAAATTAATTGTGTGTATACAGGCGGCTCAGTGGGTAGCAGAGTGATACGGTGGCTCATGTGGTAGCAGTAGTGCGGCGGCTCAGTGGTCAGCAGTGAGTGCGGCGGCTCAGTGGTCAGCAGTGAGTGCGCGGCTCGGCGTGCTCAGTGGTCAGCAGTGAGTGCGGCGGCTCAGTGGTCAGCAGTGAGTGCGGCGGCTCAGTGGTCAGCAGTGAGTGCGGCGGCTCAGTGGTCAGCAGTGAGTGCGGCGGCTCAGTGGTCAGCAGTGAGTGCGGCGGCTCGTGTCAGCATGGTGCGGGGTGTCAGCAGTGAGTGCGGCGGCTCTGTGGTCAGCAGTGAGTGCGGCGGCTCTGTGGTCAGCAGTGAGTGCAGCGGCTCTGTGGTCAGCAGAGGACGGCGGCTCTGTGGTCAGCGCAGGACGGAGGCTCTGTGGTCAGCGCAGGACGGGGGCTCTGTGGTCAGCGCAGGACGGGGGCTCTGTGGTCAGCGCAGGACGGGGGCTCTGTGGTCAGCGCAGGACGGGGGCTCTGTGGTCAGCGCAGGACGGGGGCTCTGTGGTCAGCGCAGGACGGGGGCTCTGTGGTCAGCGCAGGACGGGGGCTCTTTGGTCAGCGCAGGACGGGGGCTCTGTGGTTAGCAGTGAGTGCGGTGGGTGAGTGGTTAGCAGTGAGTGGGGTGGCTCAGTGGGTAGCAGTGAGTGGGGCGGGTCAGTGGGTAGTAGTGAGTGCGGCGGCTCAGTGGTCAGCAGTGAGTGCGGCGGCTGAGTGGTCAGCAGTGAGTGCGGCGGCTCAGTGGTCAGCAGTGAGTGCGGCGGCTCAGTGGTCAGCAGTGAGTGGGGCGGCGCAGTGGTCAGCAGTGAGTGCGGCGGCGCAGTGGTCAGCAGTGAGTGCGGCGGCTCAGTGGTCAGCAGTGAGTGCGGCGGCTCAGTGGTCAGGAGTGAGTGCGGCGGCTCAGTGGTCAGCAGTGATTGCGGCGGCTCAGTGGTCAGCAGTGAGTGCGGCGGCTCAGTGGTCAGCAGTGAGTGCGGCGGCTCAGTGGTTAGCAGTGAGTGCGGCGGCTCAGTGGTCAGCAGTGAGTGCGGCGGCTCAGTGGTCAGCAGTGAGTGCGGCGGCTCAGTGGTCAGCAGTGAGTGCGGCGGCTCAGTGGTCAGCAGTGAGTGCGGCGGCTCAGTGGTCAGCAGTGAGTGCGGCGGCTCAGTGGTCAGCAGTGTGTGCGGCGGCTCAGTGGTCAGTGCAGTGTAGTGCGGCGGCTCTGTGGTCAGCAGTGAGTGCGGCGGCTCTGTGGTCAGCAGAGGACGGGGGTCTGTGGTCAGCGCAGGACGGCGGCTCTGTGGTCAGCGCAGGACGGCGGCTCTGTGGTCAGCGCAGGACGGGGGCTCTGTGGTCAGCGCAGGACGGCGGCTTTGTGGTCATCGCCGGACGGGGGCTCTGTGGTCAGCGCAGGACGGGGGCTCTGTGGTGAGCGCAGGACGGGGGCTCTGTGGTCAGCGCAGTACGGGGGCTCTGTGGTCAGCGCAAGGCGGGGGCTCTGTGGTCAGCGCAAGACGGGGGCTCTGTGGTCAGCGCAGGACGGGGGCTCTGTGGTCAGTGCAGGACGGGGGCTCTGTGCAGGACGGCGGCTCTGTGGTCAGCGCAGGATGGGGGCTCTGTGGTCAGCGCAAGAAGGGGCTCTGTGGTCAGTGCAGGACGGGGGCTCTGTGGTCAGCGCAGGACGGCGGCTCTGTGGTCAGCGCAGGACGGGGCTCTGTGGTCTGCGCAAGACGGGGCTCTGTGGTCAGCGCAGGACGGGGCTCTGTGGTCAGCGCAGGACGGGGGCTCTGTGCAGGACGGCGGCTCTGTGGTCAGCAGGACGGCGGCTCTGTGGTCAGCGCAGGACGGCGGCTCTGTGGTCAGCGCAGGACGGGGGCTCTGTGGTCAGCGCAGGACGGAGGCTCTGTGGTCGCGCAGGACGGGGGCTCTGTGGTCAGCGCAGGACGGGGGCTCTGTGGTCAGCGCAGGACGGGGGCTCTGTGGTCAGCGCAGGACGGGGGCTCTGTGGTCAGCGCAGGACGGGGGCTCTGTGGTCAGCGCAGGACAGGACGGGGGCTCTGTGGTCAGCGCAGGACGGCGGGGCTCTGTGGTCAGCGCAGGACGGGGGCTCTGTGGTCAGCGCAAGACGGGGGCTCTTTGGTCAGCGCAGGACGGGGGCTCTGTGGTCAGCGCAAGACGGGGGCTCTTTGGTCAGCGCAGGACGGGGGCTCTGTGCAGGACGGCAGCTCTGTGGTCAGCGCAGGACGGGGGCTCTGTGGTCAGCGCAGGACGGGGGCTCTGTGGTCAGCTGCAGGACGGGGGCTCTGTGGTCAGCGCAGGACGGGGGCTCTGTGGTCAGCGCAGGACGGGGGCTCTGTGGTCAGCGCAGGACGGGGGCTCTGTGGTCAGCGCAAGACGGGGGCTCTGTGGTCGTCGACAGGACGGGGGCTCTGTGGTCAGCGCAGGACGGGGGCTCTGTGGTCAGCGCAAGACGGGGGCTCTTTGGTCAGCGCAGGACGGATGCTCTGTGGTCAGCGCAAGACGGGGGTTCTTTGGTCAGCGCAGGACGGGGGCTCTGTGCAGGACGGCGGCTCTGTAGTCAGCGCAGGACGGGGCTCTGTGGTCAGCGCAAGACGGGGGCTCTGTGGTCAGCGCAGGACGGGGGCTCTGTGGTCAGCGCAGGACGGCGGCTCTGTGGTCCAGCACAGGACGGGGCTCTGTGGTCAGCGCAGGACGGCAGGTCTGTGGTCAGCGCCGGACGGGGGCTCTGTGGTCCGCGCAGGACGGGGGCTCTGTGGTCAGCGCAGGACGGGGGCTCTGTGGTCAGCGCAGGATGGGGGCTCTGTGGTCAGCGCAGGACGGGGGCTCTGTGGTCAGCGCAGGACGGGGGCTCTGTGGTCAGCGCAAGACGGGGGCTCTGTGGTCAGCGCAGGACGGGGGCTCTGTGGTGAGCGCAGAGCGGGGGCTCTGTGGTTAGCAGTGAGTGCGGTGGGTGAGTGGTTAGCAGTGAGTGGGGTGGCTCAGTGGGTAGCAGTGAGTGGGGCGGGTCAGTGGGTAGGAGTGAGTGCGGCGGCTCAGTGGTCAGCAGTGAGTGCGGCGGCTCAATGGTCAGCAGTGAGTGCGGCGGCTCAGTGGTCAGCAGTGAGTGCGGCGGCTCAGTGGTCAGCAGTGAGTGCGGTGGCTCAGTGGTCAGCAGTGAGTGCGGCGGCTCAGTGGTCAGCAGTGAGTACGGCGGCTCAGTGGTCAGCAGTGAGTGCGGCGGCTCAGTGGTCAGCAGTGAGTGCGGCGGCTCAGTGGTCAGCAGTGAGTGCGGCGGCTCAGTGGTCAGCAGTGAGTGCGGCGGCTCAGTGGTCAGCAGTGTGTGCGGCGGCTCAGTGGTCAGCAGTGAGTGCGGCGGCTCTGTGGTCAGCAGTGAGTGCGGCGGCTCTGTGGTCAGCAGAGGACGGCGGGTCTGTGGTCAGCGCAGGACGGCGGCTCTGTGGTCAGCGCAGGACGGCGGCTCTGTGGTCAGCGCAGGACGGGGGCTCTGTGGTCAGCGCAGGACGGCGGCTCTGTGGTCAGTGCAGGACGGGGGCTCTTTGGTCAGCGCAGGACGGGGGCTCTGTGGTCAGTGCAGGACGGGGGCTCTGTGGTCAGCGCAAGACGGGGGCTCTGTGGTCAGCGCAGGACGGGGGCTCTGTGGTCAGCGCAGGACGGGGGCTCTGTGGTCAGCGCAAGACGGGGGCTCTTTGGTCAGCGCAGGACGGGGGCTCTGTGGTCAGCGCAAGACGGGGGCTCTTTGGTCAGCGCAGGACGGGGGCTCTGTGCAGGACGGCAGCTCTGTGGTCAGCGCAGGACGGGGGCTCTGTGGTCAGCGCAGGACGGGGGCTCTGTGGTCAGCGCAGGACGGGGGTTCTGTGGTCAGCGCAGGACGGGGGCTCTGTGGTCAGCGCAGGACGGGGGCTCTGTGGTCAGCGCAAGACGGGGGCTCTGTGGTCAGCGCAGGACGGGGGCTCTGTGGTCAGCGCAGGACGGGGGCTCTGTGGTCAGCGCAAGACGAGGACTCTTTGGTCAGCGCAGGACGGGGGCTCTGTGGTCAGCGCAAGACGGGGGTTCTTTGGTCAGCGCAGGACGGGGGCTCTGTGCAGGACGGCGGCTCTGTGGTCAGCGCAGGACGGGGGCTCTGTGGTCAGCGCAAGACGGGGGCTCTGTGGTCAGCGCAGGACGGGGCTCTGTGGTCAGCGCAGGACGGCGGCTCTGTGGTCAGCACAGGACGGGGCTCTGTGGTCTGCGCAAGACGGGGGCTCTGTGGTCAGCGCAGGACGGGGGCTCTGTGCAGGACGGCGGGTCTGTGGTCAGCGCAAGACGGCGGCTCTGTGGTCAGCGCAGGACGGGGGCTCTGTGGTCAGCGGAGGACGGGGGCTCTGTGGTCAGTGCAGGACGGGGGCTCTGTGGTCAGCGCAGGACGGGGGCTCTGTGGTCAGCGCAGGACGGGGGCTCTGTGGTCAGCGCAGGACGGGGCTCTGTGGTCAGCGCAGGACGGCGGCTCTGTGCAGGACGGCGGCTCTGTGGTCAGCGCAGGACGGGGGCTCTGTGGTCAGCGCAGGACGGGGGCTCTGTGGTCAACGCAGGACGGGGGCTCTGTGGTCAGCGCAGGCTAGGTGGGCGGAGCCACGGCGGGAGTGACGCGAGGTGGACGGAGCCTCGTCGGGAGTGACGCGAGGTGGGCGGAGCCACGGCAGGAGTGACGCGAGGTGGGCGGAGCAACGGCGGGAGTGACGGGAGGTGGGCGGAGCCACGCCGGCGAGGTGGGCGGAGCCACGCCGGGAGCCGTGTAGCGGGATGGCGGCGGGGTAAGTATACTGGAGTGTGTGTGTGTGTGTGGGTGTGTGTTTGTGTGGGTGTGTGAGTGTGTATGTGTGATGTGGTTGGGATGGTGTGTGTGTGTTTGGGAGGACTGTAGTGAGAGGCTGTGTGTGTGTGTGTTTGATGAGAGTAGTGAGGGGGGCGAGCGGAACATTGAAACGCCGGTGCCTGTAGCTGCACGGAAAGTTCCGCGCGGCTACCCCGCACTGTGACGTCAGCAGCATGGTCGGAGGCCGTCACGGAAGTAACCCTTCGGGTTCTCCGGAAGTGGCCTTCGGCTTTTATATAATAGATAATATTTGGAAGACTTAGGCTAGGGTCAGACCTACGTCTGCCCTCAGCCTGCCGGGACCGCTTAAAACTTAGCCTCAGGCAGGCTAAAGGCCCCGTTACACGGCACAACGTTGGAACGATGTCGGCAATGATCTCGTTGGCGCACGGTCGTTGCAGACATCGTTGGGGAGATGTCCCACGTCTAGATATTGTGGACGACGCACCAACGATGTTGTGAGCAGGTATCGTTTGCACAACCCAGTGAACCATACCTGCTCATTGCTATGTATGGGCAAAGTTGTAAATTACATCGTTATCGCGGTGCCAAACACAATGATCTACCAGGTTGGCCATTATATCTAAATAGCTATTCTCTTAGGCAATGTTCACACACAAAAAAGTAATCTGTTTGTGATCAGGAAAATTCTTATCAAGTTTTCAAAAAAAAAAAAAAAGCAGCACAAACATATTGAGTTTCTGCTGTGTTTATTCTGCATTTGTGCACATTACAATCACAGCACAAATATGCGGACACAGACAGACAGACACCCAGACAGACAAACACAGAAAGATGAACAGACAGACACTTCATTACCTTCCCCAGTGATCCCACTATGACCAGTGATTTCTTCATTCCGGGTACGGTACTTCCAGGACATGCATCCCATGTGACTCAAGCTGAGTCACATGGGATGCAGGACCTATAATCCACTTCGCTTTGATGTTGCCCATGCCTGGAAGGAAGACATCACTAGAGCTCACCGCGGGCTTGCAGGGGAGGGTTAGTATTGCAGCGTTTTACTCTAAAACTGGATCAATTATAGAAGATGCTACTTCTTTTCCTGATCAGCTTTTAGCCACAAAACCTGGTCAAGAAAAACACACAGACATTTGCACAACATTTTAACAATCTCATGCTTAAATGACAAAAATATTGGTGCAAAAATGCAGCTATTAAAAGGATCACAAACGCGCAGTGTGAATATATCCTTACTGTTGTCAAATATAATATCCAGAGAAGGGAACTGCATACCTGGCTTACGTGATATTTAGTTGGAAGATGCCTACACACAGTACGAGAACTGGGGGTTTGAAAAACTACATACAGTCATAAAATTGATGTGTATGATACAAAACTAAAATATGAGATAAAATGTGGAATAGGGTCTTATTTCCTAAATGTGGAGAGTGGATATGTTCACTAGTGGAATCTGCTCACCTGATTTGGTTGTGTAAACCCACAACCAGTTTAGTAGCTTAGTAGGCAGCTGCTGCTTGATCCACACATTCATGGGTCACCGCGGTCCAAAACTAGCATATACAGGACGAAGTGTCGTTCGATCTGCGCTGCTGCCAAAGAAGACCAGAAGACTGGAGTATCTGGATACACCTTCATCCAGATACTCCAGTCTTCTGGTCTTCTTTGGCAGCAGCGTGGATCGAATGACACTTCGTCCTCTATATGCTGATACAAAACTAGGCACTCCCATATAGTGTGAACAAACTGCACCCTATAAAAGATATAGCGGAGGACACCGCTAGACGCACACACCGGTCTCAGGCAGCAGGAGTCCATGTACCATGTGAATTGACAAAGGCCAAAGATTGTGGCTAAAATGTCTTCACTTACTAGACTGAAATCTTCATAAATAAGATTTATTCACACTATGCTGGAGTGCCTAGTTTTCTTCTATACAGAAATCTGGTCTGGAAGCCTACCAGAGCACCCCTACTACTACTCAGTAATGCCTCACTACCATTTCTATGAAAGATATGTGGATTTTTGATTTAGGCCAGGTAAGTCACTGGCCATGTCTGAAGTAAGGCATGCTGGGTAGTGAGGGGAAGCAAGATTTTGCTCCTGTAGTGAAGGCAGAGTGATGATGAAGAATAACTGCACATTCAACTAAAAGTGTATGACCAGTTATAAAGCATGAAAATCAAGGCAGGACATATAGCATTAGTATGAGCACCAACAGACATTTCAATTGTGGGGAATATTAGTACCAAGATCATGTTTTATCAACATACTTTGATTAAAAGGACAAAAAAATTAATTACATTAGACAAACTAGTCAATTATCATTTTCTTTTATCACACAATACCTTTCTAGTATTTATGAATGATAGTAAAATAATTTCTCTGTTTTTAATCAAAATGGAATATATCATTTGACTGCGAAAAACCTTTTTATCTAGCTAACAGAAGTTTCTAGGGTAATGGATTCCTATCTATAATGTCATATTTCTATAGGTTGCAACAATTAGGGAATATTTACTATTTAGTAAATATCATCTTTTGATATTTTCTATTTTCAGACTACACCATTGATAAATCTACATCTCGTTACTACAATGAATTTTAAATTAATCCCCCAAAACTGAAGTGACACCACTTTGTTATAGCTGTAGTTTTGTAAAATTGTACAATAATAATAATACTATACACATGATACATAAGGGTTTTTTATCATATACTTTATGTTAAAGTTTAAAGCCATTTTTATCTGGAGAATCACAACACAGAAATCTATGAATAGAAACCTTATCAAGTGTAAAATGAATCCAAAAGAAAATGGTGTGGTAATGTAGCAAGCAAATGTTTCCAATTTCATTATATTTCTAGATTTATGTTTAGTCCTGGGAAAGCCTTAAAGTCATCTAAACTGGGGAAGAAGCTTGTAGGAGAAATTGGGCAGTTTGTAAGAGCTATTAATATGCCATCTGCATTGATTTATACATATCTCATTTTGGCCATTACCTGAGAGTCCTCCAATAAAACGATGTGATAAATAGACCAGCCAAAGGCTTAACTGCAAATAGTACAGTAGACATTTTGCCCAGTATAACCCAATATGTCTAAACTTGAAGCTGTATTGGCTGTAGATCTTTAATAAAACATTAATCAGATTCCTACTAACTAATCCTGCTACAGATATGTCTTACAAAAATGGTAATATTTTGGTGAAAAAAAAGCTTCCTTATTAGTATTGTTTTACTATAATAGAGCATTTTATATAACACATTGAAGATTTGTTATCAGATATGGAATACCTGGTAATTAACTATTGGTCGACAATTAATTTGGCAGCACAATTAAACCCTATCATGCTTAACATGATTTTTACTTTTAATAATATTTTTTTAATTTCTTTTTTCCCATTGCCAATATTGTATCAACTTTTTCACAGCACTGTAAAGGATCATAATTGACATCAGAGCAAGTTCAAAATGCAACTTATAATCTAATGTTTCTTTTCAAAATCATATTAATTTGTGTCAATATAAAAGCCTTTTAAATGGGTTGTCATCTATTAGCACCACCCCTTTTAAATATATGTGTTTCCCTGTTAGGGCCACTTTACACACACCAACTTATCTGCCCAACTTATGACCAACTTACTGGTTGCAGTGAAATCATGGACACATTGTTCCATTTGTACACAGTCACAAAATGGAGCAATGTGTCCATGATTTCACTGCAACCAGTAAGTTGTCCAGAAGTTGGACAGATATGTTGGTGTGTGTAAAGTGGCCATTATACTCACCTCCGATGCCTCTACCATGCCAGCGGTGTCTGGTACTGCTTTTAATATGGCTCACATAAAATTTTTACGTCACATATACCCTGCAGTGCGGTCACTTTCCTCCTTGCTTTTGGATTTATCACATATTTCTGGAAGAAGGGACAAAGCAGCAGCTCTTGCTTTCTTCAGATGTAAGTAATTTGTCCAAAGGACAAGACAGTAAAGCCAGCAAAGATTGGCTGCACATCTTGGGTAATATAATAATGTCACAAGTCCCTAAGGAGAGGCAGTATCGACACTGCTAGAATGGTGGAGGTACCAGAGGTGAGTATACAAGGGAAAAATAGGTATTAAAAAGAGGTAGTCGTAGTAGATGACAACCCTTTTACTTGATCAAAACCCTTGTTACAGTTCAAGAAGAAACAAAAATACCAGGGGGAAATCCAGATAAACAGAAACACACAGGAACCTCATGAAAATATTGTTTTTGGTCTATGTCAGAAGACCTATACTGTGAGGCTACAGTGCTATCGCCTGAGGTGCTATGAATGGAATAGTCAATTTTATGGCTTGCTCATCAACAATGTACTGGAACTCAGGTTAAATCTGAGCAAACACTCTTTTTCTTAAGGGGTAAAGGATTTGTCCCTTGAACAAAGTATAGTATAATCAACAGACAAAGTGATAAGCGAGCACTAAAATGCTTGAGTGATCAATAACCAAATTGAGCAGGTCGGATGCTCAAACATGCTCTATATAATGGAAGACAAAGGAAAATTGAAGGATTTTCAAGACCCTAACAGGGGAGGGGAAATGTGGGGGCAGGAAAATAGCTGCAATGGATGAAAACTGTGCTCAAATGGAATGGTAACAGCATGGCAAATATGTCTGGACACATCTACAACTCCCAAGTTGCTGCTGGGAACTAAGTAAGTCAGTAATTTAAAAATAAATGAATGATGTGGGGCTCTTACAATTTTTGATAACTAAGGTAAAATAGACAGTTGTGAGGTGATTGTATCAAGCTGGGAAGACCCATGATTATTTAACCCTTCCCAGCCTTAAAATACCAGCCCACAGCTGCCCCAGAATTGGCAAATCACATCAGATGCTCCAATTCTGGTGCTTTTCCTGGATCTCTATGACTTAGTTGGTTGGGTGGAAATATTTTTTAGGGTTGATGTCAGCTGCCTAATGTCAGCTGGCATCAAGTCTAATGGTACCTTTACACGCCGCTACCGAAGGTTAGAAACCACCGGGTGTTGCACGTGCACGTGCGCATTCCAACGGTTCCTAACGGTACCTGATACCGCAATTACACACCGCTACAAGGTGCTATACAGAAGGTTTTTTCGATCCCTGGAAGCACTGACGGGTGCCACAGGTTATCTTCTGTAGAGCACCTTCCCTCATTTACACGCCGCTACCACAAGGGAATATGGTAGGACCTGGGGCAGCAGGGACAACACATAGGCGTGCCAGAGTTGTGGATTATGAGACGCTAGTACGGTGATTGGACAAAGCACTAACATCATGATTGGCCAGCCAGCGCAGGGAGGCTGGCTAATACATGACGCTATAGCAAATGTGTAGTGACTGGTCATCTCGTTAAATATGCCGCCCTGTACAGGGACAGCCAATGGGTACACAGTACTCTCCACCATTGATAGCTGATGGGGCGTGGTATACATGACGCTCAAGCACGCCTCAGGTAACTCAAATACCGTACCTGTGCCCCGATTACACGCCGCTACCATAGGGTTTATACCTGCTTGTTTTTGAGCACGGCTGGGAAACAGGTATCTAAAGTGACCGGTGGCAACAACCTGAATTACATGCCGCTACCTCGCGGTGTTTTGAAGGTAAAAGGTACAATTGTCTCCGACACTCGGTGGTTTCTAACCTTCGGTGGCGGCGTGTAAAGGTACCATTAGGGTTAGTTATTGAGAGGTATCTGTTTGACACCCCCATTATTAACTCAGTAAGTAAAAACACAAAGGACACAAAGGAAAAATTAGTTTGAGTTAAGACTCCTCTACACCAATCCTTATTAACTAATTTATTATACAAAATGTTCCCACAAAGATATTACATCAAAGTCCTTGATCTACAAATGCAGCTCTGGCGACAGTGAATAGCAGTAAAGTACAGCTATTCACAGATGCTGGCTATGACAATAACACTCATCAGAGCTGCTACGTCTCACTGAGTGCAGGTTAAACTTGCACCTCTAATGAGCGTTATAGTCAGTACCCGTTGCCTGTGAATAGCTTTGCTTTCCTGCTATTCACAGTTGCCAGAGCTGCATTTGTAAAATTAAAACTATGATGGAGGACCCTTGTGAGAACATTTTTGATAATAAATTGGTGAACGAGGGATAGTGAGTGGAGATTTTTATTCAAATAATTTTTTTCCTGTGTTTGAATTTTTCTTTTACATACTACACTAGTTATGAGGCACCTCTCAGTCACTATCCCCTGGGCTTGATGCCATCTGACATTACACAGCTTATATCAACCCCCCAAAATATTACCCAGATTGCTACTGCAAAAGGGCAAGTGTGAATAGCATTTAATATGATGCACCAATTCTGGGATGAGTTTGTGATGATAATCTTAGGGTGAGTTGACACATTGTTTTTGCTGTGCATTACAATGAAAACGTTAATCGATTTCGTTGTAACGGACAGCGAAAGTGACATTTTGAGTCAGGGCCATTTCACATCTATGCGTTCAGCGTTTGTTTGCCCTGCGCTGGAGCAAGTGCAAGCGCAGCTGCATTCACATGCAAGCACATTGGCGCACAGATGCAGAGCCCTTGCGCTTGCTTCCCCGTTCTCCGCCATTACCTTTGGACGGGAGCGAAACCCGAAAGTGCAGGTCTGAATAGGTGCACAGTCAGAGCGCATGCGTCACCCTGGATGCACCGGAAACGCATAACGCAACATTTCCAGCACGTCCGGAGTGATGTATGCGCTCTGACTGTGCAGCTATTGAGGCCTACGCTTCTGGGTTTCAATCCCGTCCGCACGCCATAGAAGGTAATGGCGGCAAACAAGTGCAAGGGATCTGCATCTATGCGCCAATGCACTTGCCTGCGCTTGTATGTCAATGCACCTGCGCAAGAACTTGAGCCAGCGCTGGGCAGGCAAACGTAGGGTTGCATAGATGTGAAACGGCCCTCATTGTATAGTGCATATGTTTTTGATACTTCAAAAACATATGCACTACATGAAATAGATAGAAGAATAGGATAGGTAGAAAGATAAATTGATAAATAGGATAAAAGGAGATAGGCCCATTACACATATAAGGCTGGGCTGCATTTAGCTACGTTTGCGTTTCTATGCGTTTTTACCGCTAAAAACACATCCAAACACAATCAAAAACACACCCATAGGGTTCAATGCAAAACGCATTGCAAACGCATGTCATTTTGCAAAAACGCAAAGCGCATTCTTTTTTTCCAAATGCAGCCCAAAGCGTGAGCTGTAATGTTTTGGGCTGCGTTTGCAAAAACGTATGCGTTTTTACAAAATGGCATGCGTTTGCAATGCGTTTTGCATTGAACCCTATAGGTGTGTTTTTGGTTGCGTTTGTATGCGTTTTTAGTGGTCAAAAAGCATAGAAAAGCAAACGCAGCTAAACGCAGCCCCGCCTTAGATGTGAACTGGGCCATAGGATAGATAGAAATATAGATGGGAGAAAAGCAATACCAATGTCTCTGCTTTATCTCCCCACTCTGTCTGCTGCTTCTTACTGCTCCAGAGCCAGTTGATGAATATTAACGAGCATAATGAGCGGCACCGGAAGCAGAAGACAGAGAGGGGAGACAAAGCAGAGACACCGGTAATGCTTTTCTATCATCCATATTCCTATCTTTCCTATCTCTTTCTGTCCTATACATCTATTGCAAACGCAGCATGATACAATGCTGCAGATTTGCACAAATTTGTAGCATTGCATTATATTGCATTTGTGTTGTAACGGACAGAAAAATGCTGCTGTCAGTGTTTGCCAGTGCATTTTAACAAATATACTTGCAAACGCATTCCTATTTTGGCATGCTTAAGTATGGCGGGGGTCACACTGGCAGCCGTATTTGCCTTGGATCCGTTTTTGTGATCTTTTAAGCCATTTTTTTTTCTAAGTCCAAAAACGCATATGCGTTAACGCATATGTCACTGCGTTTAAAAAAAAAACAAAAAACGCATGTGTTTTTGGATGCAGCGTTTTTGGATGCAGTAAAAAAACACATGCTTTTTTTTAACATGGGGCCCTATGGGAAACGCATGCGTTAACACATGGTACATATAGGCACCATGCATTAACGTATGTGCATTTTTGGTGACAAAATGACTAAATCCAAAAAACGTCCAGGGGCTCAGGAGACACTATTGGCACCCTAAAGTTAATGGATCCGTTTTTCTAAAGCCTCAAAAATACGGATTGGTATGTGTGTCCCCAGCCTATGCATTTCTTCGATGCAAGTCTATGAATGCGTTAACACATCCCTTACATTGCGTTTGTTCTGTTGTCATATGAATGGATTAGACACAACGCAGCAAAAATGTAATGTGAAACAACCCTTGGGCTGGAAATGGCCAAATAACCATTGGCCTTCCCAGCCTGATATCAGCCCGCCCTGATTGCTTTCCCTTTGCAGGGTATCAAAAATGGTGGCACAAGACATCATGTTTTTAAATTTTGTATTTTGTATTTGTTTAGTTCCCAGCAGTGATTTGCGAGTCAGAGATGAAGCCAGGCATCTTACCTATGCTATTCCCATTTCATTTGAGCACTGTTTCTATCCTTTTCATCAGTCCCCCCCCACTACCCCCTATCGCCGCCCTTTTGTTAGGGTTCTGTGGAAAATATTTGAGTTTCCCATTGACTTCTATTATATTTGTTAGTTGGATAAAGAAGAACATACATCTGATATGTTGTGCATATGTTGTGCATGGACTGTGCACCTACAGTCAAGTGTTATGGCCACTTTACACGTCCCGATATCGGCGTCCAACTCCGACCAAAAGTCACGTGGTTTGCGCGTTGGCCCTGATATCGTTCGTGCGTTGTATGGTTTAAATGTCCAATATGATGCACGAACGATGCCAAAACGATATCGGGGATCAAATGAGCCTGCTCTCCAACGGCCTGATATTGGTTTGACGTTGTGGCCGGATCGGGCTGTGTAAAAGCCCAACTACGATGTGAAGTACAACGTCCCCTATTCTCTCCCATGTTAAATAGTCGTTCCTGGGTCGGCCGTACAAGGGGGCGTACACATCGTTGGAGCGTTGCCTGCCGATATCGCGCTGTGTAACATCTCCTATGCGATCTTGGAATTCTGCCCAGAAAAAGCGCGCTCCCGCGGCGTTGTATCCAATATCGGACCGACGTTGGGACGTGTAAAGTGGCCATTAGCCAGTTGTTTCTGTATTCTTTTGTGTCACAACCCCAAGACATCAGGAAATGAGAAATAAGTTAATCACTACTGATGATGACTGAATGACTCATTTGAATTCATGTATTAACTTTAAGTAGTCACTGTAGCACTCTATGTCTTCTAAATATTTGATATCATTCCTAGGATTCTAAGTGTGAAGGTTAATTGCTATGTAAGTGGTATTTTTCCTATGTAATCATTCTTCAATTTCTGGTTATAATGTGACCACAGAGCATAATTAAAGGACCTAAAGCTGCGTGGAACATTTAAGCTTTTGGCAATGCTCTGTTTGGAAAAATGTGATTTACTTATTCTAGCTACTGTGATTCTAACATTAAGGGAAAGTGAGACCTGATTACCACTTCTAATGTAAAGTCTGTTTTACTAAAATACCTTGTGATTGGGTAATATCATCCTTGGCTATAAGCATGTTCAACTCTGTGTAGCTTGAAGTGATAAAACTTCAGGGTTCCTGAGATTATTACAAATTAATTAACTTTACAGAACTATTGCTTTTTAGAATTTTAAATTGGTAAGAAAAGCTAGTACATGATCTGCAGTTTAAACTATGTAAATTTTTAGACTATTTCCTTTTAACCCTTCCATCCCCCCGTCGATTTTCCGTTTTCCGGTTTTCATTTTACCTCCCTTTCCCAAGAGCCATAAGATGTTTATTTTCCCATCGATATAGACATATGACGGCTTGTGTTTTGCGGGACCGGTTTTACTTTTGGACAAAATCATTTATTTTACCATATAGTGTAGAGGAAAATAAGGAAAAAATTCCAAGTGTGGTGAAATTGCAAAAAAAGTGCAATTACACATCTATTTTTTGGGTTTTGCATTCACCATGTTCACTATATGGTAAAATGACATGACGGTATGATGCCTTGGGTCAGTTCAAGTTTGTAGATACCAAACATGTATACTTTTACTGATATCTAAGTGGTGAAATAAATTCTGCAATTTTTAAAGAAAAAGGATTGCGATTTGTGTAATGTTCCGTAACCCGAGGCGTTCTCATTTTTCGAGATCTGGGGCTGTGTCATGGCTTATTTTTTGTGGCTTGAGTTGACGTTTCTAATGATTCTCCCCTCTTGTATCTGTATGACTGAATTGTCAACATTTATTGTTACTTGTATTGTTACTATGTTACTTGTCCTAGTCTGCCCCTTCTAGCATGTAAAGCGTCATGAAATATAATGGCGCTATATAAATAAATAATAATAATACCATTTTGGGGTATATGCGCTGCTTTGATCGCCCGTTATTGCATTTTATTGCAATGTTGCAGCGACTAAAAAAGTAATTCTGTCATTTGCATTTTTACTTTCCGTTATGTAGTTTACTGATAATTCATTGCTTTTATATTTTAATAGATCAGGCATTTTTGAACTATACCAAATCTGTGGGGTTTTTTTTTACATTTTTTTTTATATTACCGTATATACTCGTGTATAAGCCGACCCGTGTATAAGCCGGCCCCCCTACTTTTGCCCCCAAAACCTGGGAAAATCTATTGACTCGCGTATAAGCCGAGGGTGGACCCCAGCACAGGTATACAGCCCCCAGCAGTGGTATACAGGCCCCAGCAGTATGATATACAGCAGCCCCCAGTGGTATATACAGCAGCCCCAGTGGTATTGAAGCCCCTATATACAGCAGCCCCAGTGGTATTGCAGCCCCAGTGGTATTGCAGCCCCTATATACAGCAGCCCCAGTGGTATTGCAGCCCCAGTGGTGTATACAGCAGCCCCTATATACAGCAGCCCCAGTGGTATTGCAGCCCCAGTGGTATTGCAGCCCCTGTATACAGCAGCCCCAGTGGTATTGCAGCCCCAGTGGTGTATACAGCAGCCCCTATATACAGCAGCCCCAGTGGTATTGCAGCCCCAGTGGTATTGCAGCCCCTATATACAGCAGCCCCAGTGGTATTGCAGCCCCAGTGGTGTATACAGCAGCCCCTATATACAGCAGCCCCAGTGGTATTGCAGCCCCAGTGGTATTGCAGCCCCTGTATACAGCAGCCCCAGTGGTATTGCAGCCCCAGTGGTGTATACAGCAGCCCCTATATACAGCAGCCCCAGTGGTATTGCAGCCCCAGTGGTATTGCAGCCCCTATATACAGCAGCCCCAGTGGTATTGCAGCCCCAGTGGTATTGCAGCCCCTATATACAGCAGCCCCAGTGGTATTGCAGCCCCAGTGGTATTGCAGCCCCTATATACAGCAGCCCCAGTGGTATTGCAGCCCCAGTGGTGTATACAGCAGCCCCTATATACAGCAGCCCCAGTGGTATTGCAGCCCCAGTGGTATTGCAGCCCCTGTATACAACAGCCCCAGTGGTATTGCAGCCCCAGTGGTGTATACAGCAGCCCCTATATACAGCAGCCCCAGTGGTATTGCAGCCCCAGTGGTATTGCAGCCCCTATATACAGCAGCCCCAGTGGTATTGCAGCCCCAGTGGTATTGCAGCCCCTATATACAGCAGCCCCAGTGGTATTGCAGCCCCAGTGGTATTGCAGCCCCTATATACAGCAGCCCCAGTGGTATTGCAGCCCCAGTGGTGTATACAGCAGCCCCTATATACAGCAGCCCCAGTGGTATTGCAGCCCCAGTGGTATTGCAGCAGCCCCAGTGGTATTGCAGCCCCAGTGGTGTATACAGCAGCCCCTATATACAGCAGCCCCAGTGGTATTGCAGCCCCAGTGGTATTGCAGCCCCTATATACAGCAGCCCCAGTGGTATTGCAGCCCCAGTGGTAGTATACAGCCCCAGTGTAGTATCCAGCAGCCCCAGTAGTAATAAACAGCCCCAGTGTAGTATCCAGCAGCCCCAGTGGTAGTATACAGCCCCAGTGTAGTATCCAGCAGCCCCAGTAGTAATAAACAGCCCCCCCTCCTTATCACGTCCCCCCCAGGCTGCGGCAGCTGTGAAAATAACAAACACTTTATACATCACCTTCCGGCGCAGCTCTCCGCTCCTCCGGTCCTCTGCCCTCCGCTCGCCGGCTTCTTCTTCCTTGATGTGCCGACTTCTGTGACCGCGCGCAGGAAATGACGTCATCTCCTGCGCCCGGTCACATGACACCGGCACAACAAGGAAGAAGAAGCCTGTTCACAACCCCTAAAGGTGAGCCTTCTCTGCCTCATTGATTTCTATCTCTCCTGGGTAAGACCCTATCTGCACTTTTTTGCATCCCTCTTTATCACAAAGATCTACTGCTTACAATGAACTACTGTGTTCAAGTGAAATCCCCTGAAAGTAAATATTTAGTATTACTCAAGCTGAACGGTTGCATTATGTAGATTTACATCATTGAAAATTGTATTTTGCAAATGACTTAATAATCTATGCAGATAACAAATATAGGTGCAATAAAAAATTTTTTACACATTTTCCCTTGGTGAATATACTGTTCATTGTATGCAACAATATAAAGTAAATTTCATGCAAAAATAAGTGGAGCTATTTTGATTACAGCGATAAATATACTATAATAGAGTACTGCAGTAATTCCCATTGGAACAAAACATTTCATAGATGTTTCATTCTTCCATAGATATTGAATATCAACATACCATGAACGTCTGTTATGTGCCCTTGGGTCTAATAATATTACTTATTCACTTGTCAAAGAATTGTTGTTGCAGACACTGTAGTGTTTTTCTATGACTTAATATCAGCTTAAAGAAAAACTCACACAGCCTTATAAATTATTATCAGATGAAATGCCAGCTAAAATAGAATTTCCTTTAACACTTTAATTTGTTATCAACAGGAGGGTCATGACTTTCCTCTTTATCCCTCGTCTATAGAACAAAAATGAGAATTGCTGACATACAATTTCCAATTTTACAGAGTCACAATCTCCATACACCTCAATTTTCGAGGTTCCACCCTTCTTTATCTAAGGCTAGGGTCACACTTGCGTTTGCAATCCAGTTACTGGATCCAGTTTTTCATCCTGAAAACCTGATCAGGTACCTGACCCATAGACTCCAATGTTAACAATTGTTTGCCAAAGTGCAATCCGTCTACTGGATCCAGTTTTTGAGAAGTCAGGTTTTAATAGGGTCTTCAACATTTTTTGGCCCTTTAGCAAAACCTGATCAGTTTTTTAACATGGGACCCTATGGGAACCTGATCCAGTACCTCTTGGTACATATAGGTACCATCAGGTACCTGATCAGGTATCTGATCCGGTAAAAATGCCTCCAAACAGACAAGGGGAAAAACTGGATCCAGTAATGCATCCAGTTACTGGATGCAGGCTCCCAAGTGTGACCCTAGTCTAAGATCTTGACAAAAATAAAGAGGCAGGTCTGAATCTGAATCTTTTAAGCAGTATGACTTTCTTTACTAATTAAAAAAACACTCTAGATCAGGAATAATACCTTACTATGTACCCTCTGGTCCTTACCTCATTATAAAATAGGATGAATAATTAAAGAAATAGAATATACAACTTGAACACTGTCTTTAGGGAAAACTTACAACATACTGTAGGTTTTGCCACCAATTGTAAGAGCGATCTTCTCGGCGCTGGCTCAAGAAAATCCCGATAGTGTACAGTGGGCACAGTGTGAGAATTCAAAAGACTGCAGTCAAATTCATCTTTTAAAGACATAATTGAAAGAGCTAATATGTATATTCCTCTGATATTTTCTGTTACGTGGACACTGGATATTTTACAATATTTTACAAGTTACAATAGAATGCCATGGGAAGCCTAACAAAGATGCTAAGAAGAAACCCGTTTCTCTTTTCGAGTATTTTGTCTGCATTTTTGTTTAAAAAAATGCTAGACTTTTCTTTCTTTAACTGCTTCATAACCTTAGGCATACCTGTATGCCCTGGAAGGGAGTTCATTCCCTACCTTGGATGTATAGAAATGCCATGGTGAAAATACAGCACCATGATGGAGGTCTTGGTCTGATACCTGCTGATTTTATCTGTACTGGACTAAGCCTCAACCTCACTGGGGGTGGCAACAGTGTCTCTCATAGGCTGGAGCTTAAAAGAGGCGGTGTCATCACCACTACAAGCCGTGATCGACATTGATTGTGTTGATTGGGAAAGGGATTGGGCACCCTCTCCCCGCAATGCGGTGACCTGACATCACCATGGCAATAAATGGGTCACCTGACTTCATCAATGCTCAGGGATCGTGTCATACTTGAGCCTTGAAACACTGCAGCACTGACAGCTGCACTTTATGGCAATGATCAGTCAGGGTACCTTTACACACGGCTACATTTGTAGCTTGTCACCAGGTAACTTACTGGTTGCAGTGAAATCATGGATACATGATTCCATTGTACACATCAACAAGATAGAACCATGCATCCATGATTTCACTGCAACCAGTAAGTTACCTGGTGACAAGCTACAAATGTAGCCGTGTGTAAAGGTACCCTCACTGTCATAGGAGATGAGTACACTTTCTGCTAACTTGTTTGCCAATTTAAAATTCAGCATGAACATTGCAGATTATGTTCGCGATCAAATTTCTGACCAATTTAAAAAAAACAATCGCTGATTGTAACTTTGTTCAGAAAAAAGTTAAAGATATAAATTGCTCTAAAACTTTCCCTGATTGTTTGAGGCCTAAATGCTAATCCAAAGACCTGCTGGCTGGGAACAACACTTAACCTTTTGGATGAGAGTGTTCCCAACCATCGGGTCTACAATTTTTTTTCAACCTGTAGAATTTTTTGAAGCTTTGAATAATTTTTTAAGCTACCTGGAGTTTGCAGGTGTTTTTGGAAATAGTGTTGCAGCAGTCGTGAAGTCCTCAAGGCTTATAATGTCCTTAAAACATCCGTTTACGAGAGTTTATTATTTTTTTATTTGAATATTTTTATTCTATTCTATTATTATTATTATTATTTTAATTATTATTTATTTTTTGGGAACGCAAACCTTTTTTATTCCAGAGGATCAGCAGCGTGTGAGGCAATCTCTTCTACACTTATGTGATAGCAATTCATATAAAAATAGTATATGGCCATTACATGTCTCACATACACAGGTGGATCTCAATGGATTAGAATATCATCAGAAGTTAATTTATTTCAGTAATTCAATACATAAAGTGAAACAGATATATTATATAGAGTAATTACAAGCAGAGTGATGTATTTCAAGTGCTTATTTCTGCCAATGTTGATGATCATGGCTTACAGCCAATGAAAACCTAAAGGTCATTATCTCAGGAAATTAAGGTAAAAAGGATGAAGGGTCTGAGAGATAAAATATTACCTAAATAGGTATCAGACACTTACCTTGTGTGGTTGTGAGAATCACAACCACTATAAAAGCATATCATGGCTGCTGCAGTCCCTAGTGTGGTGCATACAGAGTAGGGAGGATGAAGGGTTAAAAACTGTGCTGCTGTATTCCACGAGACAACAATATAATATTGATTAATTAGTCAACGCGTTTTAGGGATCCCTGGCGCCTTCCTCATGACAAATCAATATCACATTGCCATGTTTCAGGAAACTTCAGGTAGCCTTGAAATGCATTAACTAATATCTTATTAACCCTTTGATGTCTCGTAGAATACAGTAGCATGGTTTCTAACCCTTTATCCTCCCTACTTTCTGTTTATGTGATAATGGCCTTTGGGTTTTCACTGGCTGTAATCCATAATCATCAACAATTGCAGAAATAAACACTTGAAATAGATCACTCTCTTTGTAATGACTCTATATAATCTAATTCAGGGGTCACCAACTCCAGGCCGCCAACAGTGCATGTTTTTAGGATCTACTTAGTATTGCACAGGGTTTGGAATCATTACTTGCGCATTTGATCACATTAACACCTGTGTAATACTAAGGAAATCCTGAAATCCTGCACTGTTGGCAGCCCTCGAGGCCTGGAGTTGGGGACCTCTGATCTAATTCAATGAGATGCACCTGTAGTTGTTTTCACACTCATGAAACACCAAACTTTGGATGTCACATCTCGATCAGAATCTATGACTGCAATTCCTGCCTCAGCCACTAGGCGCTGCCGGATTCTTTCAGCTTGTGGTGCCAGAAATAGAGGGGTCATATCCTTGCCGGGACTTGCTCCTTTAGTTCCTACCTCTGTGGCTGGGCATCGCCGTGTTCGCCTGGTGGGTGATGATAGTGATGGGGGAGAGGTCCCTACAAAATTGTCTGGTAGATGCAAACTTCATTCCTCTATAGGAATTGGAGTGGTTGGTACCTGTGGTGCTTCACTCTCTGACCTGGTTGTAGGGGAAGTCCGGGTGAGGTCATCAGGCTTTGAGCTCCAACCTACAGCACCCTTCAAATACCTTGGGCCTACCTTGAAAACCACCAGATATATTCTTGGTTTCCCCAGCTGTCTAGTTGTGTGTTCCTCTATTTTTGACTCTGATCCTTGCTTGGATTTTGGACTCTTCTATCGCCTGACGATATTGTAATTTGGCTGCCATTCCAGTTAGGACGCTGCCTTGTAACTACTCTTTTGGATCCCCATTTTGTATTTCCCTGATTTTCTAACCTTGACCCTGCCTGGCATCCTCCCTTCTCTGATCTGCTGTTCACCTATAGACAGTTACCTCATGGGATTTGTAGTAATTCCAGATCCTCGTATAGAGGTAAAGGGTCTCGGAGTTTCCCAGACTGCTTCCTTACCAGCAGTTCAGCCAGCAGCCAATGGTCGTCATAATGGATATTGCTTCTTGAAAAATGCAATCACTTTATTTCATTTGATTCCATACATTTACAATACAGATGTTTGGCATATGCACAAGTGTGTTATATGTATCATTAATATTGAAATTGTGCTTGCATTGCTGCCCACTAGTATTATTCAGCATTCCTGATGAATTGGTGGTGGCTAGCTGAATAAATATATTTGTTTTCATTATTTATGTGGCACCCCAGGGTTCATGTGCCACAGTAATACTACAAAGGGTCAAACTCTCCACACAACCCACAACACTACACTAGCATCTCCAGGCCAGAAGGGGGAGCTAAAGCTGCTTCCCTATATATTCTAGTGTGGAGAGGAAGTGGTAGTTCAGTGCGGGGCAGCACTGAGGAAGAATGACCTGGGTGTAAAAGACCTGTGTTAGGTTCACCCCACGGTCCACTGTCCTGCTCCAGCCCAAGCCAGGGTCTGAGGAAAAGGAGACAGAGCAGAGAGGAACACACCTGGGAGACCGAGTCCCCTGAGACTCACCCCAGAGAAGCGCATAGAACGGATACTGGATCCGATGCTGTGCCTGACACAAACAGCACAGTGAACACCGGATTAGTGAAGGTCCCACATCTTCACTGTACCACAGCGAAGCAACACGGCGGGGTCAGGAACACGGAATAAGACTCAAGTTGCCTAGAAAGTTGGTAACTGTGAGGGGAGAAAGGGCCGGCAGCTTAGCTAAAGCAGAAGCAGGGCCACACACATAGCGCAGGAACAGGGAGCCAAAGGACCCAGCCAGGGTGGGAGCAACCTGGCCCCTGTACAGACTCCGTGGACAGTACTCAGCTGAATTACCATCTGCTTCAGTAAAGACTTGGAAAACTACAAAACCATGAGTCTGTGTAATCCTTGCAAACCCTGTTCTCCCTCACAAACTGTTTCATCACTACTGCCCCGGGCACCAGGCTCTGCCCGTGGAGAGCCGTCATATCACAGGCTGCTATCCATCATCCCCGGAGGTTCTGCAGCAGCGGTGGTCACCCTGAGCACATACCACCGGTGGCGTCACGACTCTATCCCCTCTAAATAACCCCGAACCTTTACTTGTGGGCTCGGGACATGGTCCGGACCAAGATGGCCGTGATAACCCCCGTGAAACCCCAGTCCGGTACCGGGTATCCCGTCCCAGTGGGCTCCACATTTGTCATCCAAATATGTCAGGCTTCAATAATCACTTCACCCAACTGCAAGCTCAGGTGTTACCTATGGCATGGGAAATGGGTTTGCAAAGTCAAGTGCCTTCTGCAGCCCTCCCCATTGAGGGGTTAATGAGGAACTAGGCAACAAGACTGTGCAAACAATAATAACCTGTAAGTGATTGTTTGTGTCTTGACACTAGAAGAAGTGGGCCCCTAGGCCAAATAAAGGTGTCACCATGGAGCACAATGCCATCTAGGCATTGCATTACAATGCAGCTCCACTCTGCTATACTTAGTTTGCTACTGTGTGCCTGCAGTACACAGTTTGGCTATATGGATCCATGATATGTCTGCTCTGGAGAATGTCATATTCCTCACCCCCAGGGGCAGAGGGTGCTTCAGCACAAGAACAGAAAACATATGTGACCTGATTTCCACCGCACTACCATCATCAAGCCTGATATGAAGAAAGGTCCGGATCCAACGCTGGGCTTGGATGCCAAAGAAGGACCTGAGGAGCTCACAGTCAGGATATGAGCCATGCCCTCTTGCCAGCTGGGAGCACCAGATGTCACAATCTGCTCAGAGATGAGAATGGTTGCATAGGTCTAAGACCAATGGCTTTACTGGCCAATGCACCTGATGCAAGGTGGTGGCATTCATCCAGAATACAGTATTTGGAATCCTAGAAGAACAAGGTGCTCGGAGTCAGGGCTACATCAACTGGTCCACCCTGCAGCATGACCATCTTCCCAAAAGACTCAGCACACTCTATGTTGGAGAGGAGATCACCTTCGTGCATGTGATGGGAAGCAAGGGGTGGTTTGGGGGCGGCATAAGTCGGGTTGCCACGACAGAAGACTTTGAAAAGTGAGGTTATCTCAGGTCACACAACAGGATTTCCTGTTGAGTGATACCAACTGTGTAACCTGAGACAGTCTCAGGGAAGTCATGACAAGGATGTCTGAGGATCATGAGTGGGACTGGAAGCATGGTAACAGTGGCACTAAAGCTTGCTAAGTACAAGTGTGGAAAGATAATGTCTGTGCCAATAGAGTGGATTTCCACTGTAAAAAAAAGTTTGAATTGTGTTTGGCAGCTTTTGTGTCACTTTGAAGGTGTTTTACAAGCCCTTATTTTGCCTCCCATTGATTTGAATGTGGGTATGAAGTGCTGCTAAATGTTCGCCCATCTATCTGGTGAACATGAGCCCATTCTGCGAACCGAACCTGAACTTTAAAAGATTCGCTCATCTCTAATTGTTGGACTGTACAGCTGCAATCTGTTATAATAAAACCCTAAGGCTAGTTCTGTCAGGATGTAACGGTATGCTACGTCACATCCTGACTGAAGTAGCCTCTACACCCACTGTGGGTGTTCTAATATGGCTGCCCGCACACACACACATACATACACACACACCTCCATGCACTGTCCGCTATACTTACCACCGGCCCTGTGTCTTCCCCACCGCCGCCTGGATCCTCAGTCCTCCATTCCGCCGACTTCCCGGACGCCATATTGGATCCAGTCCTCCGGGGGCGGCGACATACTTTGTCCAAGTTGGTGTCCAGGAAGTCTATCGAGACTTCCCGGACGCCATATTGGATCCAGTCCTGTCGCAGTCAAGGAGGACTGAGGATCCAGGTGGCAGGGAAGACGCAGGGCCGGTGGTAAGTATAGCGGACAGTGCGCTGTGTGTGTGTGCGTGTGTGTATGCATGCGTGCGTGTGTGTGTGTCACCGCTGACCACCCAGACATTGCATACCGCTGACCACCCAACCAACGCACACCGCTGACCACCCAGCCACCACACACTGCTGACTACCCAGCCTCCGCACACCACTGACCACCGAGCCACCGCACACCGCTGACCTCCGAGCCACCGCACACCACTGACCACCGAGCCACCGCACACCGCTGACCATGCAGCCACCCACAGAGCTGACCACCCAGCCACCACACACCAATGACCACCCAGCCACCACACAACGCTGACCACCCAGCCACCGCACACTGCTGACCACCCAGCCACCGCACACCGCTGACCGCACACCGCTGACCACCCAGCCACCGCACACCGCTGACCACCGAGCCACCGCACACCGCTCACCACCGAGCAACCCACAGCGCTGACCACCAAGCCACCGCACACCGCTAACCACCCAACCACCGCACACCGCTGGCCACCCAGCCACCGCACACCGCTGACCACCGAGATACCGCTGACCACCGAGCCACCGCACACCCCAGACCACCGAGCCACCCACACTGCTGACCACCGAGCCACCGCACACCGCTTACCACTGAGCCACCGCACACCGCTGACCACTCAGCCACATGGGAACAGACATGGTGGTAGAGTTGGCTTACTCTTGTCCCCACAATGTACTTTCCAGATCATCCCCCCAGCTCCATCACTTTCATTCCCTTTTTTTGAGTACAACTCCATTAGGCTCTTCCACCCCTCCCCCTCAGACTAGCAGTGGTATACCGCCCCCAGGGTCACCCACCCAGTTCCTTGACCATTTTGCTGCGTGGCTGCCGCACTTCTTGTCCTCAGAATTACCAACCCTTATTCTGGGAGACTTTAACATCCCCATAAACAGCCCCATCCCCCCATCTGCATCCCAGCTCCTATCTCTAACCACTTCTCTTGGCCTCTCACAGCTCTCAACCTCTGAGACACACAAGGATGGTAACACATTGACCTGATCTTTGTCCAGCTCTGTTCAACCTCCTCATTAGACAACTCGCTTCTTCCTCTCTCTGATCACAACATTCTCTCCTTCAAGCTCACAAATCCTCACTTACCTCAGCACTCTCCGACATATCACACATTCAAAAATCCACTGGCCATTTACCCTCAAACACTCACAGACTCTTTCATCTCATCACTGTCCTCAATCTCCTCCTTCTCTTGTCCTGATATGGTGGTGAATTACTACAATGAAACTCTCAGAAGCACCCTGGACCAAGTAGCACCCCTCACCCTCAGAACCTCCAAACACAGAGTTAAACAGAGGAAAACCCATACACCAGAAAGTTTCATTCACTATAAATTTATGTTGAGAACTTACAACTCTGCCCTCCACCTCACCAAACAGACCTACTTCACCACCCTGGTCTCCTCACTATCCAAAAACCCGAAGAAACTCTTTGACACCTTTCACTCTCTCCTCCGTCCTAAAGTGCCGGTTCCTATCACTGCCCTCTGTGCTGATGATCTGGCTTCTTAATTCACTAAAAAAATAGAAAACATCCATCAGGAAATCAACTCCCAATCTCAAATCGCTGTTACCCCTACCTCTCCCCACATTTCCTCTGGCTCATTCCCCACATTTGACCCAGTCACAGAAGAAGAAGTCTCTAGGCTATTCTCTTCCTCCCATCCCACCACATGCACCGCTGACCTCATCCTCTCACACCTACTCCAGTCTCTCTCTCTCTGGTGGTCTTCAATCTCTCCCTCTCTTCTGACATCTTCCCCTCCTTATTTAAAAACTCGATCATTACTCCATTATTAAAGAAAACGTATCTTGGCCCATCCTGCACAAATAACTACAGACCAGTCTCAATCTCTCTTTCATCTCTAAACTTCTGGAGTGCCTGGTCTACACCTGCCTCAACCGTTACCTCTCCACTCACTCTCTTCTAGACCCATTACAGTCTGGTATCTGCCCTTTACATTCTACAGAAACTGCCCTCACCAAAGTGACCAGTGACCTTCTGACAGCAAAACATAATGGTGACTACTCTCTGCTTATTCTTCTTGATATCTCTGCAGCCTTTGACACTGTTGACCACCATCTCCTACTCTCCATGCTGCACTGCATCGGCATCAAGGACAGGGTTCTCTCCTGGTTCTCTTCCAATCTTTCTGACCACTCTTTCAGTGTATCATTTACTGGCTCCACTTCTTCCCCTCTTCCTCTCACTATTAGGGTCCCTCAGGGTTCAGTCATTGGACCTCTTCTCTCTCTACAAAGCCCAAATTGGAAAGACCATCAGCAGATTTGGCTTTCAGTACCATCTTTATGCTGATGACATACAACTATACACTTATTTCCCTGACCTTACTCCCGCTCTAATAGAGAACCCCAATGACTGTCTAACTGCAGTTTCCAATATCATGTCCGCTTTCTATCTGAAACTCAACCTTTCCAAAACTGAATTTTTTTCTGCTCCCGCCCTCCACTAACCTCCCTAAATCTGACATCTCTCTCTCTGTGTGTGGCACCACGATAACGCCTAGGCAGAAGGCTCGCTGTCTGGATGTTATGTTTGACTCTTATCTTTCCTTCACCCCATATATACAATCTCTCACCCGCTTTCGCTCAGCTTGCACCTGAAGAATATCTCTAGAATTTGCCCCTTTCTCACCTTGGAAACAACAAAAACCCTCACTGTGGCCCTGATTCACTCCCGTCTTGGCTATTGTAAATCTCTTTTCATTTTCCTCCCCCGCACTAGACTCTCCCCTCTCCAGTCCATCCTCAATGCAGCAGCCAGGATTACCTATTTAGCTAACCATTAATCAGACGCTTCTGCTCTATGCCAGTCATTGCACTGGCTGGCTATACACTGTAGGATCCAATTCAAACTGCTTGTTCTCACCCACAAAGCTCTTAACAGTGCAGCACCACCCTAGCTCTCTACCGTCATCTCTGTCTATCACCCCACACGTTTCCTTCACTCTGAAACTGACTTTAGACTCACTTTTGCATTAATCCGAACCTCCCACTCCAAGCTCCAAGACTTCTCTTGAGCTGCACCAATTCTCGGAATGCTCTACCCCAAGAAATTAGGTCTATCCACAACTTACATAGTTTCAGGCGATCTCTAAAAACACATATTTTTAGGGCGGCCTATCATGATCCCTAGTCTTAGACTATTCGCTCCACCAGTCTCGCGTGCATCACAAATAATGGTTGGTGGCCACTTATACTGCTCCTATCTGTTTCCCATCTCCTCAAGTTGACTATACCATCATTGTAAATAAGCCCCTGTACTTTGTGTCACCCACGACCTCATTGTAAGCTCTTATGGGCAAGGCTGTCATTATTTTGCTTTAATTATTGTATTATGCTTTGTATTGTATTTTGTATTGACATGACAATGATCCCATGCAAACCACCAGTGCAATGAAGGAGCAGTTTCTTAAGAAGCATTTCAAGGTCCTGGAGTGGCCTTTACTTCTTCCTCCTCCTTCTCCTCTGTCTCATCCTTCTCAGCCTTTTCCTCATCTTCCTTCTCCTGCTGGATTTGTAGATCCACCAGCTGTGGAACGAGTTGAAAGCTTAATAATGCCAGGTATGCTGCAAGATCCTCCCGACTCTGACATCTGCTGGTCCTGGCTTGCATGGGGAACAGCTCACCTCCTGAGTGAGAGCTATGTTGTGGTGGGACCTCTCAGGCATGAGAGACCATCCCTTGATCTTGACCATCATGTCTAATGCAGGTAGCACACTGGAGCTCCAAGTTACATGTGTCCATGTCCTGTATAGGCTGCTCCGATTCTGGTGGTGAAGCACCCTCTGCCACTGGGGGGGTGAGGAAGATCACATCCTCCAGAGCTGTCATATATTGGGGTGGATCTATTATGTGTTCAAACTGCATACTGCAGGCACACGGTAGCTGAGTGTAGCTTTGTTATACGGCACTGCCAAGATGGCGCCTGGCTGCCCAGTGACACCTCTTTGATTTGCTTAGGGGCCTCCCTCTTCAAACACTAGGAAACAATCATTGACAGAATATTATTGTTTGCACAATCTTGTTGCCTGGCTCCTCATTAACCCCTCTATAGAGTGGGCTGCAAAAGGTACATGACTTTAAAATCTCATTCCCCATGCCACAGGTAACACCTGGGCTTGCAGCTGGGTGGAGTGATTATTAAAGTCTGACATATTTAGAGGATAAATAAAAAAAGGAGATAGTTTAGTCAGCTCACCACCAATTCATCTGGAATGTTGAATAATTCTATTGAGTAGGAATGCACAGACAGGTCCAATATGAATGATACTGCATAATGGCACAGTGGCTCAGTGGTTAGCACTGTAGCCTTGCAGCACAGAGGTTCTTAATTCAATTCCCACCAAAGACAACATCTTCAAGGAGTTTGTGTGGCGCCCTGCGTCCAGGAGGCCACAAAGGGAAGTGCAGCCAGGCAGGTAGGACACTTGTTGCACAACAACACCCTCACAGCCCACATAACCCACGTGTAGGAAAAGGTAGCATCCAGCCTTGAGATTAGATACTCTATGAGATTGAGGGGTGGTGGATTTGGAGGAGTGGGTTGGGCACACCCGTAGTCAGGTGACTTGACAGTATATAGGAAGGGGGAGGAGGAAGGAAGTTAGTAGGCCGAGGTAGGCTGAGAGGCAAAGACTGGAAATCACACGTCCTGTGAGTGTAAGGCCTAGGAGCGCAGAATCTGTACCGAGCCAGTGTGAGCCGGAGGAGAGAGAAAGCCCGTCCAAAGCTGATACCACCAGGAGTGTGAGAGGACTGAGAGGGACGGTGATACCCGGGCCCTAGGAACGTAGCTGAAGCTACTGACTGCAGGCGGAGTAGCCCTCCTATGATACCGAGAGGAACAGAGAGAAAGGAGCCTGGTAGAGCCTCAGACTTGAGGACTGCTGGAGGCTGGGCTGAAGTAGAGTGTCAGCTCTAGAGGGACCATAGTTTACCCGTCATCCCCAAACAGCACGATCGGGGGTCTTAGTTCCAGATTGAGATCCCTACCCCAAAGGACAGGCAGCTCAGTGACAAACTAAGGACCCACAGGGGCCCGAGTCACCGCCATACTGTCCAGCGTTTCACACACGCACCCATGGAGACGGAGACTGTAACAGCCCGGAAAGGACACTAAAGACTGTGTGAGGGGTCACAGAGAGAGAGGCCTGGCTGCAGGGAGCAAAGGGAACCCGGAGAGGGAGAATGTGCCCGTGTATTAATAACTGTACTTGAACTTTGTAAGAATTGCACTGAACTGTAACTGAGCTGTAAAGTGACTTGAAGAACTGAGAGTAAACACTAGGGATGAGCGAGTCTACTCGCTAGGACTCGTTACTCGGCGATTCTTAAGGGACTCGCTGGACTCGGTAATCGGCGAGTCTTTTAGCGAATACTCGCTCAGTAACGAGTCCAATGCAAGTAAATGGCAATCCTAGTTTTGTCTGAGTTTACTTTCTCTCACTCGCTAGACTCGCTAGACTCGCTATATCACATCGCTATATAGCTTGAATCTCCCCAAACAGCAGCGAGTCTGAGCGAGTCTACGAGTCCGATTCCTAGCGAGTCTGCGATTCCGAGTCCTGTATTCTCTATTCGGGACTCGCGAATCCAGAATCTTTTATGTTACTAGTCAGCATTGCGTGTTAGGTCAGAAAACTTGTGAAGAAGGACAAGCATGTTAGCCAATCATAGTCAGTAATGCCACAGCATTCTTGGTTGTGGCATTACTATGATTGGCTGCTGTCCATCGTGATGTATGACAGGCAAGGCAGTATATAAGGCTTGCCCCCGCCATTTTGGGCACATTCCTGAGAAGAGCTGACCTAGTGCAGGGAGACTTGGAGCAGATCTAGGGACAGTTAGGCAGTGTAGGAGTCACATATAACCCAAAAGTTCTTTTCAGAACTAACAGGACGGAGTGTAGGAGTCAAGATTCCTCACACATAACCCAAAAGTTCTTTTCAGAACTACCAGGACAGAGGATTGCTGTACAGGACTGTAAGGAAGGGAGATAGGAGCAGCCTTACAGTGAATACAGCACCATCCTCAGAGCTTAGTTCACCCAGCTTTCCGCAGAGCTGTAATCCTAAGCTTTTTCTTATTTTTGGCACTAGTCTACCAAATAATTTTGGTGCCATTTTTCCACAAAAAATTTCCTGTGCCAGTGCGTTGCTGTACGGTGTCCTGCCTGCAGCTCGCACGGTACTTGTAACATTGCACGCAGCCAGCACCGCAGCCTAATAGTGCCTGGTTCTGCGTACTAAACAATTTTTTTCCTGTACCAGTGCGTTGCTGTAAGGTGTCCTGCCTGCAGCTCGCACGGTACTTGTAACATTCCACGCAGCCAGCACCGCAGCCTAATAGTGCCTGGTTCTGCGTACTAAACAATTTTTTCCTGTGCCAGTGCGTTGCTGTACGGTGTCCTGCCTGCAGCTCGCACGGTACTTGTAACATTCCACGCAGCCAGCACCGCAGCCTAATAGTGCCTGGTTCTGCGTACTAAACAATTTTTTTCCTGTGCCAGTGCGTTGCTGTACGGTGTCCTGCCTGCAGCTCGCACGGTACTTGTAACATTGCACGCAGCCAGCATTGCAGTCTAACAGTGCCTGGTTCTGCGTACTAAACAATTTTTTCCTGTGCCAGTGCGTTGCTGTACGGTGTCCTGCCTGCAGCTCGCACGGTACTTGTAACATTTTACGCAGCCAGCATTGCAGTCTAACAGTGCCTGGTTCTGCGTACTAAACAATTTTTTCCTGTGCCAGTGCGTTGCTGTACGGTGTCCTGCCTGCAGCTCGCACGGTACTTGTAACATTTTACGCAGCCAGCATTGCAGTCTAACAGTGCCTGGTTCTGCGTACTAAACAATTTTTTCCTGTGCCAGTGCATTGCTGTACGGTGTCCTGCCTGCAGCTCGCACGGTACCTTCCATCTGTCTTAAAATATCTTAGCCTCTAGTGTGTACCTTTCACGAAATAGTACCTGCTACTTGTTTTACAAGCCCCCAGAAAGCCACCAGAAATTATAAAATGTCACCCAAAAAACCAAATCCCAAAAAAAGTGTTGCTAAGGGACAGGGACGAGGTACAGGCATTGGTAGTCGTGGCCAACTATCCACCAGTTCGGGCAGACAGATGAGGATTGATCGATTGTTCCTCCTGTCTAACTTTCCCCGTCAGGAAAGTAAACGAGTATTGAGGCCGGAAGACGAACACCATCTAACGTCTTGGCTGGCAGACAAGACCTCAACAACAGGTTCTTGCAGCACTCAAGGTTCCTTGAGCACTGTGTCTACTGTTGGTACATACCATGCTGGGTCATCTAATCCACAACCTCTTCACAGTTCCTCAGACCAACAGCAGCCCCATGAAAATGTTGACACAGACATGGGTCACTCAGATGACTTATTTGGTACATATAATCCTTTACATGAATCCGGTTTGCCAGACTCAGTAGTAGATGAGATACTTGATGAAGAATTGTCCAATCATGGACAAGTTTTAGAGACACCCCGGCCACATGAACGTGTCTTTCAGCAAAGTCTTAGACCGTCTCAGGAGTTGGAGGATGATGATGATGAGACAGTGACACACTTGTCATCTGGGGAGCAAAATCAATCTTGTTATCGGGAAGATTTAGAAGAGGAAGGGGTTGATGATGAGACAACTGATCCCACGTGGAATGTTGCCATGCAGAGCCAGCAGAGCAGCACGGAGGAAGAAAGTGTGTATGTCCCACCAACAAAGGCACCAAGGCCTACTCCTCCCACCAGAACTGAAAGAGTCACCACTGTTGCCCAAAATGTGTCCACTGTGGCTCAAAATTTGTCAACTGTTGGACAAAATGTCTCAAATGTGGGCCTGAGTAATCCCTCAGGGAGTACAGTCAAGCATAGAGGTCGGTCAGCCACTGTGTGGAAATTTTTTAAAGATGGGCCTTCTCAAGAAAATGTGGTCATCTGTACCATCTGCCATGCAAGGCTAAGCAGAGGCCACGGGAAAGGAAACCAGAGCACCAGCAGTATGCGGAAGCACATGGCTGGTCAGCACCCTATTCAGTGGTCAAAAGTGCAGCCTTCCACAACAGTGTCATCTGACCCAAAGACTGCCACGTAGTGATGGGCGAATCCTAAATTACTCGGAATCGCTTGACTCTAGCGAGTCCGAGCCCAGGACTCGCTACTCGTTGCGAGTCTAGCGAGTCCAATGTTAATGAATGGGGAAGCGAGTAATAGCGAGTAGTGTGAGATTTACAAATCGCAGATGTGTCTCGGAAGCTTCAGCCTGAAGCAATCCTAGTTGTGTCATTTATTTGCATTGCTAGTTTACTTTGTAAGTAATCGCTGACTCGCACAGATAAGATCCTGTCTTCTCTGTGTTCTGGCTGCCCCAGCTCCAGGGTCCTAGAGCCTGCCTGCTGCCTGATGTAGCAGAGCTGAGATTGTTCTCAGTCTGCTCATTCCCTGTGTACAGACATGAATGTCTGTGCACAGAGATGATGTAGCAGAGCTGAGATTGTTCTCAGTCTGCTCATTCCCTGTGTACAGACATGAATGTCTGTGCACAGAGATGATGTAGCAGAGCTGAGATTGTTCTCAGTCTGCTTATTCCCTGTGCATAGACATCTATATTTATGCACAGGGGATGTAGCAGAGAGGACATCGCGTTTTGGACTGCGTCGGACGGAAGAGGATTTTTTTAATTAAAGATGGAGTCCCTAATGGCTTTTTTTTTTATTTCTAATAAAAAATTTTCCTTGTGTTGTGTTTTTTTTAAAACAATTTAATAGAAATTCATGGCGGTCATGTCTAATATCGGCGTGACCGCCATAAATTTCGGGCTTAGGGCCAGCTGATAATACAAAGCTGGCCCTAACCTCTTTATTACCCAGCGTGCCACCGCTACCAGGGCCGCTGGAAGAGCAGGGTTCAGCGCCAGAGGATGGCGCTTCAATGAACGCGCCATCTTCTGGGGCGGCTGCGGGCTGCAATTTGCAGCGGGGGGTGCCCAGAAAGCTTGGGCATCCCTGCACTGCGGATTCCAGCCCCCAGCTGCTTAGCTGTACCTGGCTAGACATAGAAATTGCGCGGAGCCCCACGCATTTTTTTTTTATTATTTCATGAAATTCTGAGATTCTGACTCTGAGACTCTGGCTCTGAGACTCTGACTCTGAAATTCATGAAATAATTAAAAAAAAATGCGTGGGGCTCCGCGCAATTTCTATGTCTAGCCAGGTACAGCTAAGCAGCTGGGGGCTGGAATCCGCAGCGCAGGGATGCCCAAGCTTTCTGGGCACCCCCCGCTGCAAATTGCAGCCCGCAGCCGCCCCAGAAGATGGCGCGTTCATTGAAGCGCCATCCTCTGGCGCTGAACCCCGCTCTTCCAGCGGCCCTGGTAGCGGTGGCACGCTGGGTAATAAAGAGGTTAGGGCCAGCTTTGTATTATCAGCTGGCCCTAAGCCCGAAATTTATGGCGGTCACGCCAATATTAGACATGACCACCATGAATTTCTATTAAATTGTTTTAAAAAAAACACAACACAAGGAAAAATTTTTATTAGAAATAAAAAAAAAAGCCATTAGGGACTCCATCTTTAATTAAAAAAATCCTCTTCCGTCCGACGCAGTCCAAAACGCGATGTCCTCTCTGCTACATCCCCTGTGCATAAATATAGATGTCTATGCACAGGGAATAAGCAGACTGAGAACAATCTCAGCTCTGCTACATCATCTCTGTGCACAGACATTCATGTCTGTACACAGGGAATGAGCAGACTGAGAACAATCTCAGCACTGCTACATCATCTCTGTGCACAGACATTCATGTCTGTACACAGGGAATGAGCAGACTGAGAACAATCTCAGCACTGCTACATCATCTCTGTGCACAGACATTCATGTCTGTACACAGGGAATGAGCAGACTGAGAACAATGTCAGCACTGCTACATCAGGCAGCAGGCGGGCTCTAGGACCCTGGAGCTGCACAGAGAAGACAGCTGGACTCGGCTCGCAAAGAAACAGCAGTTATCTGCGAGTTTCCCTGCTATCACTGGCACAGTAGCCAGTGATTACTCGCACGAGTCTAATGCAAACAATGGCAATCCTAGTTTTGTCAGCGTTTCTGACAAAACTAGGATTGATATTGATTTGCATTGGACTCGCGAGTAATCACTGGGAAACTCGCAGAGTACCGAGTCCTGCGAGTCCCTTACTACTCGCCGAGTAACGAGTCCTAGCGAGTAGATTCGCCCATCCCTACTGCCACGGTAACTCAGATCCGTCCGTCACAATCAAGTGTTGCTGAAGCTGGTCCAGCTCATATGTACTCATCACAAGCAGCGGTTGCAGAGAGACTGAACACGAGTGCAGACAGTTCTCGGTCAGCAACATCCTTACAGTTATCAGTGACACAGCTGTACGAAAGGAAGCAGAAATACCACTCTTCCCACCCATTAGCCAAAAAAATAAATGCCCAGATAGCTAAGTTGTTAGCAGTCGAGATGTTGCCGTTTAGGCTTGTGGTTTAGGCTCCTTTCGTGAGCTTTTGGCTGTGGCAGTACCACGCTACTCGGTTCCAAGCCGCCACTACTTTTCACGTTGTGCCGTCCCCGCGTTACATGAGCATGTCATTAACAACCTCAAGCGTGCCCTCACCAACGCTGTAACCGGGAAAGTACACCTTACTACGGACACGTGGACAAGCAGTTCAGGACAGGGCCGGTATATCTCGCTCACCGCGCATTGGATCAACGTTGTGAAGAGTGTGCCAAACGATGTTAGTGTTACATCAAACATCCTACCCACGCCACGGATAGCTGGCACAACCTCATTCAGGGTCTCTGCATCATCCTATATGTCCACTACACCATCTTCCGCTTCCTCGACCAATCCTCAATTGCCCTCAACATCACGGCCAAGTTGGGAGGTTTGCTGCAGTGCTTCAGCAAGACGCCAACAGGCTCTGCTGAAGCTGATCTGTTTAGGTCACACACCGCACACTGCAGTAGAGCTGTTGAAAGGTCTGAAGCAACAGACAGATGAGTGGCTATCCCCACTCCAACTCCAGACCAGTCTCGTGGTGAGCGACAATGGTCGTAACCTAGTGGCTGCACTAAAGCTCGGAAACCTTGTGCATGTGCCTTGCATGGCTCACGTGCTGAATCTAGTAGTGCAGAAATTCCTGCGTACATACCCAGAGTTATCTGACCTACTGGAGAAGGTGCGTCGAGTTTGCGCACATTTTCGTCATTCGTCAACAGCGGTTGGAAAACTTTCATTGCTTCAAAAGCAATTGAATTTGCCCAACCACAGACTCATTTGTGACATGCCGAAACGATGGAACTCTACATTCCATATGTTATCGAGGATCAATGAGCAGCAGAGGGCAATATCCGAGTATCAGTTGCAACATGCCCGTCAGACCGGCAGTCAGCCACGACATATTAGTACAATGGAGTGGGTGTGGATCGCTGACACATCTGAGGTTCTTGATCATTTTGACTACTGCACAAAACTGGTGAGCGGTGATCAGTCCATCATCAGTGTCACTATCCCCATGCTGTGTCTGCTGAAAGAATCCCTCATTAATCAGAAAAATGAAGCATTGAGAGCCCAGCAGATGGCTATAGAGCCAGATTTAAACAGCGCAGTACCTAGCCAGCAAAGCCAGTATGACCAGGCAACATTGGCTCCTGAAGAGGAACAGGAGCAAGACGATGAAGAGGATTTATTTTTTGTTGGTGCCGATGTCAACCCAGATGGTACTCACAACCCCAGCTTTGTGTCTGTCCACCATGGGTGGCCTGGAGAGGAGGAGGCGGAGACAGACTTTGCGGATACAATGGGTATTGAACATCGTTCTGAGGACACTGAAGACATGACTGTATGCAGCTTAGGACACATGGCTGACTTCATGTTGACTTGTCTGCTAGAAGACCCACGAGTGATTAACATATTGCACAACGACCTCTACTGGTTGGCCACCTTTCTGGACCCACGTTATAAAGATAAATTCACCTCGCTGCTGTTTCAGTCACCACATGGCTTGACTATTGACTATTTCAAGAGGGTTCTTGTGGATAATATGCTTCTAATATCACCGTCAGACAACACTCTGCCCATAGGTAGCAACTCTGTGCAACAGCAGCCATTGGTCGGGGCACAATCATCCACGCTGTCCAGAAGAGATGCTGGAAAGATGTCCGCAAAGTGGGCTATGTTCAATAAGCCATCGAACCTGCAGCGCCATGTTGCTCCAGTAACCATCTCTCGGAGACAGAAACTTACCAACATGGTACAAGAATACTTAAGTGACAGTACCTGCTTCCTGACTGATGCCGCAGTCCCGTTTAATTACTGGGTCTCCAAGCTCCACACTTGGACAGAGCTCTCGTTGTATGCCTTGGAGGTGCTGGCATGCCGTGCGGCTAGTGTGACATCAGAGCGGGTTTTCAGTGCCGCTGGGGGTATCATAACTGATACCAGGACACGTCTTACTCCAGAGAATGCAGACAGGCTTATTCTAATTAAGTTTAATAGGAACTGGATTTCACAAGACTTCTTGAGCCCTGAAGACGACAGTACTCAGAGCTGAAGTGCCACGTTCAACATCAATATGATATAATTAATCATTGTATTATATTGTGTCTTTTTGGTACAAGCAGTATGTACAAGACCAGTAACGATTTGCGTAACCATGTTCCTGCAACCTGGTAATGAGGCTGCTTCATCTTAAACCAACACTATACCTTAACTTCGGTTTCATTAACCATCACAACACCTTTTGACAAGGAATCAACATTTATTTTCTGTTAGCAAACATTTAAAAGCCCCTTGGGCTAATTTTTGGAGCCACCCAGGCTAACAAGCTTATCATGGCCCTTAGGCCTGCATTTATACCCAAAATGCAAAACAGCCCCTTGGGCTAATTTTTGGAGACACCCAGCCTAAGGATTATCATGGCCCTTAGGCCTGCATTTACACTCAAAATGCCAAACAGCCCCTTGGGCTAATTTTTGGAGCCACCCAGGCTAACAAGCTTATCATGGCCCTTAGGCCTGCATTTATACCCAAAATGCAAAACAGCCCCTTGGGCTAATTTTTGGAGCCACCCAGGCTAACAAGCTTATCATGGCCCTTAGGCCTGCATTTATACCCAAAATGCCAAACAGCCCCTTGGGCTAATTTTTGTAGCCACCCAGGCTAACAAGCTTCTCATGGCCCTTAGGCCTGCATTTATACCCAAAATGCAAAACAGCCCCTTGGGCTAATTTTTGGAGACACCCAGCCTAAGAGGATTATCATGGCCCTTAGGCCTGCATTTACACTCAAAATGCCAAACAGCCCCTTGGGCTAATTTTTGGAGCCACCCAGGCTAACAAGCTTATCATGGCCCTTAGGCCTGCATTTATACCCAAAATGCAAAACAGCCCCTTGGGCTAATTTTTGGAGCCACCCAGGCTAACAAGCTTATCATGGCCCTTAGGCCTGCATTTATACCCAAAATGCCAAACAGCCCCTTGGGCTAATTTTTGGAGCCACCCAGGCTAACAAGCTTATCATGGCCCTTAGGCCTGCATTTATACCCAAAATGCAAAACAGCCCCTTGGGCTAATTTTTGGAGACACCCAGCCTAAGAGGCTTATCATGGCCCTTAGGCCTGCATTTACACTCAAAATGCCAAACAGCCCCTTGGGCTAATTTATGGAGCCACCCAGGCTAAGAAGGTTATCATGGCCGGTAGGCCTGCATTTATACCCAAATTGCCAAAGAGCCCCTTGGGTAAATTTTTTGAGGCAACAAGCCTATACCTGCATCGAATATGTTGCTTCTCCTATGCTCTCAAGACAAGCAAGACTATAGTATGGGCCACGCTCCCTCCTCTATATCTAAAAAGAGTTGACCAAGCCCCTTGGGCTAATTTTTTGAGCCAACAAGCCTATACCTGCATCGAATATGTTGCTTCTCCTATGCTCTCAAGACAAGCAAGACTATAGTATGGGCCACGCTCCCTCCTCTATATCTAAAAATAGTTGATCAAGCCCCTTGGGATAATTTTTTGAGGCAACAAGCCTATGCCTGCATGGAATACGTTGCTTGTACTATGCTCTCAGGACAAGCAAGAATATAGTATGGGCCACGCTCCCTCTTCTATATCTAAAAATAGTTGATCAAGCCCATTGGGCTAATTTTTTGAGGCACCCAGCCTAAGAAGCTTATCATGGCCATTAGGCCTGCATTTATACTCAAAATGCCAAACAGCCCCTTGGGCAAAATTTTGGAGCCACCCAGGCTAAGAAGCTTATCATGGCCGGTAGGCCTGCATTTATACCCAAATTGCCAAACAGCCCCTTGGGCTAATTGTTTGAGGCAACAAGCCTATGCCTGCATCGAAGACGTTGCTTGTACTATGATCCTGCTGTAGCCTGGCGAAGGGTCCCACTCTACGCTACGGAGATAACGCATAGACGTTGTGTGTTGCAAGTAGACGTCCCAGCCTCTCGCATCTGTGTTCCTAGTGTTGTTAACATACCGAGTCATTAAGTAACCCCCCCCAAACACAGGCACTATTTCTTTGTTAGCAACATTGGTATGTGCAGTAATGATTTTACACGTACTAACCAAGGTGCCCTCATGCGCCATGCAGGCCGTAAAGTACTTGCTAATGATGATGACTTTAAGGCCACCCACAAAACAACCTACACATCCATTCCCTGAAAAAAGACAGACACAAAGCATTTTTTTTTTTAAATCTGTATTATTATGCCTTAATGGCAAAGATGTCAGATTTTTTTTTTTTTTTTTTTTTTTTTTAGCTTTCGAAAAGCAACGTAAAAAACAGAAATAAAGATGTAAAAAGTGCAAACATGCACTATTTTCATTAACAAACAAAAAAAAAAAAGTTGAACCTACAGCTGGTGGTAGGTGGGACGATTGTGTGGGGTAGCCTCTACCCCGCCACCATCACCCTGATCATGGAGGAGGTCCAGGGCCCCATGGATAGCCTCCCCCACTGCTTGTAACCCTGTAGGTTGGGTCACCTGGGCCGGTCTCTCAAAATGGCCTTGGGTTGGGAGGTCCATGTGGGTTGGCCAGAAAGGTTGGTACGGCCTCTGGGTTGCCACATAGCTGTCCCGCCGTGGTGTCTGCCTGTCCATAATGTTTGCACCAGATTGCTGCCACCCTCCAAATATGAAAAGACCTGGGCAGGGTGGTTTGGAGGCCGATATGCATCGATGACATAATGTATGGCTGACCATGCCCGCAGTCGTCTCTCGAATGGAATGTCATCCAGGAACGGTAGGAGACTGCGGGCAAAGTCAGCATTACTTTGTGCACGATTTTCTGGCCCTGCAACAACCTCCTCTGGCGGCCGGACATGCCCCAAAGCTGGGGTTGGTGCTGGTGGCGGCGGTGGTGGTGGTGTTGGTGCTGGTGCTGGTGGCGGCGGTGGTGGTGGTGGTGTTGTTGCTGGTGGCGGCGGTGGTGGTGGTGTTTGTGCTGGTGGCGGCGGCGGTGGTTGGTGTTGGAGCTGGTGGCGGCGGCGGTGGTGGTATTCCACCAGCTTGGCCTTGGTCCTCCACTTCCGGGGCTTCTGGGGCCTCCCTCGCCTGTTCAGGCAGCTGTTGTGGTGCACGGCGCCTGCGGTAGTGAACCTCTCTGTGGGTAAAGGCCAAAAAAGTTTGGTGAATGCATTGCATTTATAAACAAAAACATAGGTCAAACATTAAGTTGCACGCTTTTTTGACTGTGTATCAGTGTGTTCTGAATCAGATATTTTTTATTATTATTAAAGAATAACCAACTCTACATAACATAAAGGAATACGTCACTTTGTTTGCTAATTCCATAATAATACATAATTTTTCCCCACATTATTACCCCCCCCCCCATCCCATCTAATCTAGACGATCAATAACACCAATGTTTCACATGAAAAAAAACGTCCACCTGACTTCACTTTTAACTTGACATACTTAATTTACCAAACTTTTAGGTTACATCAGCTATATAAACCAGTGAAGGGGTTCAAACGTATACAATATATATATATAATATAATATTTAATATAATAGAATATATATAATAATGACTATTCAGCCACTATCTCCATCCACTTCTTTCTCAACCCTCGTTCATGGCTCCCACATCTGTGTATTCTGTGTTTTCATTGTTGACCTTAAGATTGAATTGCAGCCAATAAATTAGGACATTTTGGCTCATGCCTCAACCAATATTCTATGTGTGGGTAGTGTTGGTCCTCGATTTTTTGACATTACATTTGAAATTTAACCATTTGTCTGCCCAATTACACTGTGCCCTGCCTTAGGCAGGACAGCTATTTAGGCACTTGAAGACATATTAGTGGCCACAAGTATAGCATTTACTTTTTGTTGTAACTTTATGTGGACAAAGCTATAGCCTGACACTTAGAGGCAAACACATTCTTCAGGGTTGCTTACCATCAGATGGACAGTAAAAGACGCAGTGTGGGCGACCTTGGTTTCAAAGCACATAACCCACATCTATAGGGCAGGTGAGCAAGACAGTAAATGGAGTCCTGCAGCATAGGTGACACATGAGCATTCGGCGTTAGTGGCCTACACTCCTTGTTGCTGCCATGTATGCTAATCAGGAATGTCTTGGTAAATAAACCCGCAAAACATATGGCTTGGATTTTGAAACGACTGTAATGGACATAGAGTATGGGGGTGTTTTTGATCAGCAGGTCACACATCGTTGGTGCCAAACAAGGTGGTATTCCCAGATGGACAGTTTTACAATTATTCCAACGGGGGCCGAACACAAAGCCGGGAACAGCAAGGGCAAACTTCTTGTTTCCTAAAGGACCTTGTACATAAAAGGCTGTTGCACTGAAAATATGGCCCCCTTAAGTTTAATTTTATACAGCATTAATACACTATGTTTTTCGGAGGATTCTTAATGTAGCCATCAGTTAACAACAAAACAATTAAATTCACATGTGGATCCTAATATCTACACCATCACCTTGCAGCCACAAATATACCCATGGCCAAACTCACCCACACATATTTGTAGTGATACAGGGTATGTCCTCAAATGTGTATGACTGTGTAAACAATCTGGGATGGTGTACAAACAGTTTAGTGCAAAAGGGGTATATCCTTACAACGTTATTTAGCCTAAAAAACACCCACAATTAAACGTGTAGGGATGTATGTGGCCCTTATGCAAGTGGAGGGAGGCCATTAGGAACACATACAAATGATGCTTACGACAGGCAAACCAGACAAGGCCACACACCTTAGAGGCCATTGCAGGGAAGAACATGGCTTTGTTCCACAAACATGCCAACAATAATAGCTAATTGTGAGGTCACGGAACATTGTGTCTGACCACCCTGCAGAACATTGCTTATTTGTCCCAACGTCACAATGTGAATATAAATGTGTATGTCCTGGATCACTGCCAAAGGTAATAGAAATCCATTGCACCATGGCAGAAACAAACCCCAGTGTGGGTATGTAAACCAGCACACTCATTATAGAGCTTCATACGTACACTGTGTGCCCTCGTGGACAGGGTCCTCTCCTCTTGTACCTGTACGACCTGATTGTCTTCCTTTACTGTTTTTTGTAGTTAACCATTATCCTCATGTAAAGTGCCATGAGACCTAATAGCGCTATATAAATAAATTATAATAATAGTAGACAACAGTGCTGCAGACACATACCTTGGCATACGGGCCACCGATCCAAGGAAGGACAGCCGGTCATAGTGTTTGTAGATCAGCTCTGGAGCTGCTCCCGGGTCCCCCTCTGCGATCTGGCGATATTGTTTGCGATGTTGATCGCGGCAGCTCCTCCAACGTTTTTGAAGATGGTCAACTGTGAAATGATTTCAAACCGGGTTTAGACATGTGTAATATTTGAAACACCAAAAGTTTGTGTACAAATCAACAATAACATTTTATTCATGTTGTGTGTGTAATGTGTATACAAGGCACAGTGACACGACAGTGTGGAACATCATCAACAGCATTACGGACATTGAGCTCACGTGGACACTATCACAAATGAGGCAGGTCACATGTCGACGCATCGAGAAGGTAATAGTGCGGGCACCAGACTCTGCTCATTAGTGGTATTAATATACACCCAACCCCCTGGCCGTAAGAGCCAGGAGCACCAGCCCTTAAACTAAGTGTACTGTTGTGACCCCATCCAAATATAGGCAACTATGCGACGGCGCATGATAACACATTGAGGGTCCTGTATACCCTGCTATGGGGGGCCTGTATACCCACGAGGGCCCTGTATACCCACTGCTGGGGGCCCTGTATACCCACTGCTGGGGGGGCTGTAGACCCACTGAGGGCCCTGTATACAGGGACTGACTGGCACCCTACAGTTTGGGTGCCAGCCCTCCCTCACCGGTCCGACACAGGTGAGGACGGGGGTGGGGTGATGACAGGCGGCCGCCTCACAGTCACCGCAGCTCCCGCAGTCTCCTAGGGCTCGCTCCCAGCCGCAGCCTCGCGCTCCTCACAGCCGCTCACTCCCGGCCGCAGCCGCGCGCTGATGACGTCATCGCGCGGCCAGGAGCTTGCGGTTCCGGCTGCTGCTTCGGGGTCATGCGCTGCTTCATGCTCCTGCAGCCGCATGAGCCGTGCGGGCGGCAGCCCTTTTCATGGTCCAGGCGGCCCAAAATAGGGGAAAATACACCGGCCTGGGCCAGTCCGCCACTGCCTGTATACCATAATATGGGGCATGTATACCCATCTGGGGGCCTGTATACTCTGCAGGGGGAGCTGTATACTCTGCTGGGGGGCTGTCTACCAGTGATAGCCGCTGTATACCAGGATGGCGGTCAATATGTTTTCACAGTTTTTGGGGGCAAAAATAGGGGGGTCGGTTTATACACGGGTCGGCTTATACACGAGTATATATACAGTAAATCCAATATATAACGGGTGAACTCATTTAACTTACTCATATTGCTCTGTTCATCATGGCCACTCAGATGGAACGCAGGGAACATCACTTGGGCGATCTCTCTCCAGGCAGTAGTCCTCATGATGTTATCCCCATAGTCAGGGTCTGTTGGGAGCCATAGCAGTGGCCGAGCCTCCACCAGAGGAATCAAACGCAGCGTGTTCACAGTGACACGGCCGGCCATGATTGCTCTGGGGAATGGATTGCTCTGTGTGTGCGTCTGTCAGAGCGAGTCGTTTCCTGTTTGCTTTTACAGCATGGTGTGTGCCGGAGAATCGCTTCCCCCTCCCATCATCGGCTCCAAATAAGAGAAAAACCTGCGAGTTTGGACTTGCACACTTTCAGAGACACATCAGCGATTTGTAAATAGCATTATTCGCTATTACTCGGTTCCCTATTCATTAACATTGGACTCGCTAGACTCGCAACGAATAGCGAGTCCTGGGCTCGGACTCGTGCGGGTCTAGCGATTCCGAGTAATTTAAGACTCGCTCATCCCTAGTAAACACGGAAAACCCTGGAACTGCTTCCCTTGTGTTTCTGCATGAAAATGATTCTCTCCATACAGGATACAGCCTGTCAGCACCAGCAAAGAGGAGAGATCCCTGCAGCGTCTGCAAAGTAAGTGTGCTACACACTCCCCAATAGACTTAACCCTTACTGCCCTGGGGAACACAGTTCTACCCACTGGAACTATTACACTTAAGCTGCTATCCCATCATCCCCGGAGGTTCTGCAGCAGCGGCGGCCCCATCACTGGCCGCATATAGTGGGTGGCGTCACGACTGACAACCCCTGTAAATATCGCCTTTTATTGACGAGCCCGGGACACGGACCGGACCAGGACCACCCGTGACTTCCCAAGTAGCAGAACCGGTCCGGTACCGAGTACCCCCATCCCAGTGGGTCCGACATTTGCGTGGGTTTGCTGTAGGCACTCTCCTTTCCTCCCACATTGCAAAGACATACTGATAGGATGTTTAGGTTGTGAGCCTCAATGGGGACAGCATTACTGATGTATGTAAAGTGCTATGGAATTAATAGTGCTATATAAATGAATAAATATTATGACATACCCAAAATCTGTATTCTTAATGTATGGAATGAAATTAAATAAAGTAATTGAACATTTTCAAGAATCAACATCCTGAGTGTGAATAGAACTATAAGACCATATATGTGAAGCATATAATGGCCATATGCTATTTTTATATGTATTGTTATCACATAAGCATAGAAGACATGGCCTTGCATGCTGCTGACCCTCTGCAATAATAAAAGTTTGCTCTCCAAAAGAAAAATAATAATAATAATAATCCATAATTAGCATAGGTCCTAACATGTTGGTTTCTTGTTTGACAAAAAAGCAGCAAATCCACAGCAAATCCTAGGGGTTGCTTGGCAGGAGGTTAGCTGTATTTTTTCTGCAGATTTGGTGCATTTTTGGAGCATTTTACCACGTTTGTGCTGCAGATTTAGTTTCTGCATTTTCGCTGCAGATTTGCAATAGAAACTATAGTAAAAACCCAGAGAAACAATTAACATGCTCATTCTTTAAAATATGCAGCAAACCTGTGGTGTTTCCACTTTCTTCACAAGAAAAAATACATTATGAGTGGACAGCTTTTCCAGAAATCACATGATGTTAACCAAAAACACAGGAAAGGATTAGCATATATTTACATACAGTACAGACCAAACGTTTGGACACACCTCTCATTCAAGGAGTTTTCTGTATTTTTATGAATATGAAAATTGTAGATTCACACTGAAGGCATCAAAACTATGAATTAACACATGTGGAATTAAATACTTAACAAAAAAGTGTGAAATAGCTGAAAATATGTCATATATTATAGGTTCTTCAAAGTAGCCACCTTTTGCTTTGATTACTGCTATGCACATTCTTGGCATTCTCTTCATGAGCTTCAAGAGGTATTCACCAGAAGTGGTTTTCACTTCACAGGTGTGCCCTCTCAGGTTTAGTAAGTGGGATTTCTTGCCTTATAAATGGGGTTGGGACCATCAGTTGTGTTGTGAAGAAGTCTGGTGGAGACACAGCTTATAGTCCTACTGAATAGACTGTTAGAATTTGTATTATGGCAAGAAAAAAGCAGCTAAGTAAAGAAAGACGAGTGTCCATCATTACTTTAAGAAATGAAGGTCAGTCAGTCTGAAAAATTGGTAAAACTTTGAAAGTGTCCCCAAGTGCAGTTGCAAAAAAACCATCAAGTGCTACAAAGAAACTGGCTCACATGAGGACCTCCCCAGGAAAGGAAGACCAAGAGTCACCTCTGCTGCGGAGGATAAGTTCATCAGATTAGAGACCAGATTAATGCCACACAGAGTTCTAGCAGCATATACATCTCTACAACAACTGTTAAGAGGAGACTTTGTGCAGCAGGTCTTCATGGAAAAATAGCTGCTAAGAAACCACTGCTAAGGACAGGCAACAAGCAGAAGAGACTTGTTTGGGTAAAGAACACAAGGAATGGACATTAGACCAGTGGAAATCTGTGCTTTGGTCTGATGAGTCCAAATTTGAGATCTTTGGTTCCAATCACCGTTTCTTTGTACGACGAAGAAAAGGTGAACGGATGGATTCTACTGTTGTGAATTCATTGAAGCTCCCTCCGGTGGTTGTTGCTGGTGATGCAGCTGACTGTGGGTTTCACGGGTGATGGTGATGATTGGTAATCTGGTTCTTGGAGCATATAATGGTTTGAAGTGGATCAATCCTTGCCAGTTGTCTTTGGTTCCTGGAGGAGTTCACATCACTCTGGTTTCTTCTGCTCTGTGGAATTCTTTGCAAGCTAAGTGGATGTTTTTTGGATATTTTGTGGCACACTTTTGTGTGCTTAAGGTTCTGCTTATGTTTTGTCTTATTCTGAGCTAAGGGTTTGCAATTTAGTCTGTATATTTGTTTATCTGCTCTCAGTAAGGAAGTTTTCTTCCTAGGAATTTTACCATTCACTATTATCTATTATTTCCAGTTCCGCTGGCATTTGATTTATAGAAGTCTGCAGATATAGAGGTCTTAGTGACTCAGGGTAATTTTTGTACTGTCTGCTGTTGGTGTGTTTTTTTATAGTGTTTTATACTGACCGGAATAGTATTCTATCCTGTCTTTCCTATATAGCTAGTTTGGCCTCTTTTGCTAAACCTTTTACTCTGCCTGTGTTTGTTTTTCTTTCTCTGGTTACCCAGTTAATATCTGTGTGGGCTTGCTATTCTTTTGGGGTTCTGCTATGAGGCAAGATAGCTTTTCCTACATCAATCTTTAGGAACAGTTAGTTCTCCGGCTGTGCAGAGGTGTCAAGCCTGGTTAGTTATATCCCATGGCTACTTATAGTTGCGTGTGTAGTCAGGGATTGCGGTCAGTATAATCACCAACGACTTCTGTGGAATCTGCATGTTACTCCTGAGTCATCGGTTCATAACACTCTACATGCCTGGTTCCCACTGTGAAGCATGGAGGAAGTTTGATGGTGATGGGGTGCTACGCCAGATGACCTGGCCTCCACAGTCTCCAGACTTGAACCCAATCGAGATGGTTTGGGGTTAGCTGGACCACAGAGTGAAGACTAAAGGGCCAACAAGTGCTAAGCATCTCTGGGAACTCCTTCAAGACTGTTGGAAGACCAATTCCGGTGACTAAGTCTTGAAGCTCATCAAGAGAATGCCAAGAGTGTGCAAAGCAGTAATCAAAGCAAAAGGTGGCTACTTTGAAGAAACCTAGAATATAAGACATATTTTCAGTTGTTTCACACTTTTCTGTTAAGTATATACAGTAATTCCACATGTGTTAATTCAGTGTGTTGTTGCCTTCAGTGTGAATCTCCAGTTTTCATAGTCATGAAAATACAGAAAACTTTTTGAATGAGAAAGTGTGTCCAAACTTTTGGTCTGTAATGTTAAACCAAGGCAAATCTGCCACAAAATCAAAGCAAAAACATACTTTGTGAACTAGGCCTAAAGCTCAAAAATATTCTACAGGTTGAAAAAAAACAGATAGACCTGATGGTTGGGAACACTCCTTACCATAAGGTTAGGTATTCTTCCCAGACAACGGGTCTTCCAGTGAACATTTTGGTCCTAAACAATCAGGGAATGTTTTAGATCAATTTTAAATGTTGAACTTTTTACCCAAAAAAAGCTGAATAAGGGTGCTTTCACACTGGCATTTTTGAAAAAATGTGGCAGATCCGGTCAAAAAACCAGATCTGCCGCTTTTTCTGCCTAACGGCTGCAATTGCAGCACAGTTGTGGCAAGCCCCATGCATTGTCTATGGGGCTTCCAGTAAGTGTGCGGCAGACGCGGCAAGTGCGGTTGCGGCAGATGCAGCCATGAAAAAACCTGCCGCTGACCGCGTTTTGTTTCGCGGCCGCATCTGCCGCAACTGCTGAAGCTGCTCTTGCCGTGTCTGCCGCGCACTTACCGCAAGCCCCATAGACAATGCAAGGGGCTTGCCGCAACTGTGCCGCAAGTGCAGCTGTTAGGCAGAAAATGCGGCAGATGCATTTTTTGACCGGATCTGCAGCATTTTTTCAAAAACGCCAGTGTGCAAGGGGCCCTAGCCAATTTTTTAGTAAATTTCTGGGGTTTCTGTTTGTGAACCGATTCTGCAATGTTTGTGCTCATCTCTGTAAATGATGATCTTTCCCTTCCGAGCTCTGCAGTGTGCCCAAACAGTGGCTTTCCAACACATATGCAGTAGCAATATACTCCGGACGAATTGGCCTAAATCTTTTGGGGTCCATTTTGTCCTGTTGCACCTGTGGAAATTGAAAAATTGAGACTAAAAGAACATTTTTGTGGAAAAAAACATTTTTTTTTTAATTTTCACAGCTCAACATAAAATTGTGTAAGGGCCACGTCACACACACAGATAATTGTGCAGATATTGTTGGCAGATCTCTGGTTGCAGTGAAATCATGGACGCATTGCTCCATTTTGTGGCTGTGTACAAATGTAACAATGTGTCCATGATTTCACTGCAACCAGAGATCTGTGAACAATATCTACACAGATATCTGTGTGTGTGACGTGGCCCTAACACACCTAGGAGTGCGAAGTGCACATGATACATCTAAATAAATTTCTTGGGAGGTCTAGTTTATAAAATGGGGTCACTTGTGGAGTGGTTCTACTGCTTAAGCACATCAGGGGCTCTCCAAATGCTATATGGTGTCCACTAATGATTCCAGTTGGTAAACTGAGACATTGGTTGTAAACTTTCAACCCTTCTAACTGCCTAAAAAGAAAGGTGTGTTTCCAAATTTCTGCTGATATAAAGTAGACACGTGGAAAATTTTATTCATTAACTATTTTGTTTGATATAACTTCCTGGTATAAGAGCATATGAATAAAAAAAATGTAAAATTGCTAAAGAATCACTGGGATCTGATGAATCATTCCAGAGTTATAACCTCAAAATTGACACTGGTCAGAATTGCAAAAAATGGTCTGGTTATTAGTGTCAACACAGGCTGGGTGATGAAGGGTTTAATGGAATTAAAATCAACCAAAAATTGTCAGTAAAAAGATGCTAAATAAAAAACCTGAAATACCCAAAAGTGCCAAACAAAAATGTTTCAGGTTTTCAAACTTTTAGAGAAAAACACTTTCTAAAGTGGCTTCTGCTTGAAAAACGTATGATTTTGAAGACACAGAAATATGCTGAGTCAACATAACCTAAGACACAGAAAAAGGGGAATAAAGGGCAGTACAGTTGTACATTGGAGCTAAATCAATAACCCCAGGAAATAGAGAAATGAAAAAGAAGAAAAGAAGTGGTGCATAAAACCAATATGATAAAAAATATATTATTTTATTGACATGTAATTGACATTGAGATGCATTTTTTCCATCTCAAATTGGTGGAAAATGAGGGTGTTTCTTCTAATCCAAAAGAAACTTTGGAGGGGGGTGGAGAGCAGTGGTGGTGGTGATGCCGGTGTAGCGGTTGACAGGAGGCAGTGACTCTGCGGTACCAGTGACGTGATCCTGTCGGCTGGGACATGGGAGGAGGGGGTAACATGGTGGAATGGTTCCAGATGCATTCATTTCCCAGTGTTGATGCAATGTAAGATTATCAATGTAACAAAGGATATGCTATTGTGCAAATTTCACCTGATTCACCTATCTGCAGAGTACCGAACTGAGTTTACACACAAAATAAACCACTACACACAATATCTAAAAATACTCAGTCAGAAACCTTTTCTGAGGTTTTCACGTAATAGTTCTTTGGTTATGGGTATATATAAATGTCCCCTCTATTATCTCATTATATAGGGTTTGTTCAACCTCCAAAACCTGATGTAGCTTGGGTGAGGTATATACCCTCAAGATAATACACTCATATATTATATAATGTAATTATACCAAGTGTATCTATACAAGTTTTAAATCAGATTACAATGTATCCTATCAGAGCTAGATAGCTCAGATTTAACAAGGTACTTCCACTTCCACACTATGGCTGCATTCAGATTTGCAGATGCCTCCGCAGCTTTTTGCGGAGGCATCTGCAAGCATCTGCATGCAGACGGCAACCCCTTTGTTTATAATGGAGTGCACGGCGGTCTGCAGATGCTTGCAGACCGCCGTGCGCACCCATTCACTCCTATGTATGATCTGTGCGCAGGCGGATGCCTGCGTACAGATCACACACTCTCGTCCGCACCAGGGATGCGACATGTTGCGTCCCTGGTGCGGGCGAGAGTGTGTGATTTGTGCGCAGGCTTCCGCCTATGCACAGATCACATATAGGAGTGAATGGGTGCGCACGGCGGTCTGCAAGCATCTGCAGACCGCCGTGCGCTCCATTATAAACATAGGGGCTGCCGTCTGCATGCAGATGCTTGCAGATGCCTCCGCAAAACGCTGCGGAGGCATCTGCAAATCTGAAGGAAGCCTATGTTCATTTTACAAGCATCCAAGTAATAACACAGCAGACTGTTATAAGTCTCCTACCCGTATCCCAGGGCTGTAGTTGTCAGAGATCCTGCATACCATGGATGTATATGGAGCCGGAGGGCAGTGACAAACCTGCTTATTTAATGGGTCTATCCCCCCACAACCGGGATACAGGTGCCTGCTCCATGTGCAGCACTGTGTCTGGGATGCCTCGGCCATTAGTTGTTCCCAGATTGCAGAAGCGCACTGGAGGCAGGGCGTCCACCCCTTGAGTGACATCACCACTAAGTCAGTTGTGGGGGAATAGACTAGGTACAATTGGTATAATTACATTACATAATGTCCACCTCATTCTGGGTCTGTTCATTAAGCCTCATGAATATTCACTGTACTGATTTCGAAAGCCAATCACAGATACCCACTCTTTGTGACAGTGCCTGTGATTGGCTGTTGCAGTCAGACTGGGCCCAAACAATCTGTACCAATGTCTGTGAATGGTTATCATATACATTAGTGTATGGCAACAAACCTGCCGTCATATGTGTGTAAAAATCAAAAAATAATTGAAAACTTTTTTTAAGGTGTCTCGTATGTTTTTAAGTGAAAAAATGGAGAGCGCACCCGTGTAAAATCTTCTGGGTAGACTATTAATGCATGGGGCCAGTAGGCCACTCACCTTTGAGGGTTATGCGCCCTCGCACAACCCCGGATATAGCTTCCTCTGGGCGTCTATGGCCTCTGTGTAGCAGTGCCCTGGGTGGCGGTACTCTCCATGTGTCTGCTGCGGCTCCTCAGTGTTCCTCCTTGTGACGTCTGCATCACGTGACCGCAAGAACCAGATACGTGTCACTGCAGGTCCTGTGGTTTAGTGATCGGTCACCACAGGAACCGCAGGGCCTTGCAGCCCCTTGTTAGATGTTATAATCCAGTCAGAGCTGCTCCTGCTGATCTCCTCAGAGGGAGTAGAGACATGTGGATTTTAAAATAATTATCGGCAAGATGGAGCACTAAGATGAATTATAAAAAGGGGACAATCATTAAAAACAGGCCTTTATTGGCCCTTGTGCTGACACAACGCGTTTTGACAGTGTTCATCTGTCTTCATCAGGTGGTACCTGATTGTGGTACCAGATTGTCCCCTTTTTGTAATTTATCTTAGCGCTCCATCTAGCCGATAATTATTTTTAAATCCTGTGTTTTTGAATCTCAGCACAGATACAGCAGACAGCTGCGGCTTGCCGAGCCCCCAGCTGATAACTTTATATTGGCTGAGAATCAAGAATTTGATGCATTAATCAAATCCGGGCACTTTAACTGTCTCTTCCCATTTGCAATGGTTCGGTGGCAGTCGGGGTAATAAAAGAGGTAAATGACAGCTGAGAATTGATAGCTGTTATCTAGTCCTGGATTGATAAAATTCAGGTCTCTGTGAGACCCCTACATTGCCAATCCCATAAGTAAATAATTAAAAAAACACAGAAAAAAAGGAAAATCCTTTATTTGAAATAATGTAAAGATAAAATAGGGAGGGGGACAAGAGGCGCAATAGTGCCCTATCACTAGTGACACTTATATACAGTGGTGGTGCTGTGAAGCTGCTCACCTGATCCAGTTGTGATCCCCACAACTGGTTTGAAGGCGTTTTTGGAAACGATGTTCCAGCTGCTGCAGGACCTCCACCAACCACTGGACAGTGGTATGTATCAAAGAAATGATGGGAGTGCTGGTGTCTCACGGTCCGCGCTGCTTCAGGGTTAAATAAACTCACCAAAGAGCCAAATCGATTTCCATCCTTTTATTCCTCCTCTCCTACGCGTTTCGGAGCCTATCCTGGCACCTTCATCAGGGATATTACATCAGACAGTGGCAGTGGGGTTTTTATAGCCCCAAACTTACAAAAAACAGGGTGTTGTCTGTGTACCTGTGATGTCATTTGCATCATCCAAAATGGGAGGATCTCCTCTTACACCCACAACTTTGATATCCAAAGAGCGGGTGGTGTATACCACTGATCTCCTGAATTGATACTTACTGATGTGGAAGTCCCAGGTTCTAACCCCATATGAAGCATTGTGAAAAGTTTTTGTATTTTTGTATCAGGAAGATTTTTTATCGCTGATTTCTGCAATTTCATGCATTATTTTTAACTTTTTTTATCAGGGACATTGAAGGCATCTTTTTATGAATGGAATATGCATTATACTCAGTGATTTTGGAGATTTGTTAAGCTTTTTATAAAAAGAGTGGGAAAATGAGGAGATCCTCCCATTTTGGATGATGCAAATGACATCACAGGCACACAGACAACACCCTGTTTTTTGCAAGTTTGGGGCTATAAAAACCCCACTGCCACTGTCTGATGTAATATCCCTGATGAAGGTGCCAGGATAGGCGCCGAAAGGCGTAGGAGAGAGGAGGAATAAAAGGATGGAAATTGATTTGGCTCTTTGGTGAGTTTATTTAACCCTGAAGCAGCGCGGACCGTGGGACACCAGCACTCCCATCATTTCTTTTATTTGAAATAAAACACACAGGCACCCTCTTTAAACCATATATTAACCTCAAATATACTCAGCTCCAATGGTAAATCCTCAGCCCAATGTCCCTTGATAATACTCCATGGCTCTGCTTCATCCAAGTGAGCAGTGACATTATAGTGACTGCTCACCGTGAGAAACACTCTGACTTCGATGGCTCTGACAGCCACGGAAGTGACATTAATGTTAGAGTTGATCTGAGGTCACAGCTGTCACAGTCTCCAAGGTAACTCAACGGTGGCCTTAGCTGGTTATCAAAAATAGGAGGGATTTCACATAATTTAGTTTTTTATTCATTTGCTATGCACATTTTTTTTTTACAGGGCATTTACTCCCATTTTGTTCCCTTTTGCAGCCTCCTTGCCCTTACTACAACCATTTTACAGCCATTTCACAGCACCAAAGCTTGAGTCTTCATTGATTTAAATGGGTGTCGGGTCCAGGGTCAAGTTCAGTTCAAGTTTGGGTGCCAAATGTTTAACTAAAGTTAACCCGTAGAACCCGAACATCCACGGATCATCTCATCTCTACTTACTACCATTATATTAGTGCATGAATTTCTAGGAATTAACAGTACTTTTATTTATTAATTGTGATCCCTTAGGCTGGTTTCATACTGCAGTTTTTTCCCTGATCAGGTTTCATCCGGTTTGTGTGCCAAAACCAGAAGTGTCTCCAAAACTCAGAACAGGTGTCAATCTTTCAAATATAGTTTTTGTCTACAAGTTTCTCTCCTGGTTTTGGCGCACAAACCAAATGGACACTGATCAAGGAAAATCCTGCAGTGTGAAACCAGCCTTACTAAAAAAATGGCACATGCATTTCTGTAGGTTGTCAAGTGCAGTACTGTAAAGGGCCAAATAACATGTGCATTTCCGGCTTAATGTTACCAGCCAGCAGCTGTCTGCTTTACCTTGGCTGGTGATCCAAAATAGGGAGGAGTAAACCCTCTATGTTTATATTTATTAATGCATTTATTTCAAAGGTTTAATCAGGCTAAACACTGTTTAAACTGGTTTAACCTAATAAATAAATAGTTTTAAAAAATGGTGTGGGTTTCCACATTTTGTGATCACCACCCAAAATAAAGCAGAAAGCTGTAAGCTGGTATTACCCATGGTTATTTGGCTCTTCCCAGACTAAATGGCGCACTCATTAGTTGCTCCAATTCTGGAACGTTAATCTGGCTCTTCCCATGGGCCCTTGTGCAGTGGCAATCAGGGTAATATTTTGGGGGTTGATGTCAGCTGTGAATTGTCAGCTGGCCATTGTGTTACTAATGGAGAAGCGTATATCAGATACCTCCATTACAGACCCAGTAAGTGAAAAGTTAGAAAACACACACATATAGGAAGAAAGTTAGAAAGATAGTTTATTTGAATAAAGACTCCCTACACTTTCCTTCAACCACAAATTCAGATTTTTTTCCCACTTGAATGAAAAAAATCTGAATGTTTGATATTGCCATAATCCTATTGACCCGAAAAATGACAACACAGAGTATCAATTACTACAGAATGTAAATTGTGTAAACAAAACTAAAAAAAATGACAGAATTGTATTATTTCACAATTTCATCATGCCTGGGATTTTTTTCAGCTTCTACCCCCTTTCCTCCTGCCTGCGCTCCCTGCGGCCCCCACGGCACCCCCACTCCCCTGCCTCCCCCGGCTCCTCCCCATCCTGCCCCGCCCTCCTCCGCTCCATCCCCCTCCGCCCATCCTGCCTCCGGCTCCATCCTGCCCTCCGCTCATCCTCTGTAGCTCCATCCTGCCCCCCGTTGTTCATTCTGCCCCACTGCTCCATTCTGCCCCCCGCCACCATCCTGCCCCGCCAGCTCCATCCTGCCCCTCCCCCCATCCTGCTCCTCAGGCTCCATCCTGCCCCCCCCAACATCCATCCTGCCCCCCCACATCCATCCTGCTCCCCCGCATCCATCCTGCCCCCCCGCATCCATCCTGCCCCCCGCATCCATTCTGCCCCCCGCATCCATCCTGCCCCCCCGCATCCATCCTGCCCCGGTTTGCCAGGCAGCAACAGGTCCTAAAGGCCTGTAGGACCTAAAAGACAGAGGTGGAGCGAGGCGATGGACAGGTGAGTATCCTCACTGAGGATTTTTTTATTTTTACTTTTACTGTGGAGGAGCGGGGCCGGGAGGAGCGGGGGGCCGCGGGGAGCAGAGTATTGCCATATACCATAGTGATGCTATACATGTGCTATAATGTACCACCATATACCATAGCACTGCTGTACATATACTGTAATGTATGGCCATATACTATAGTGCTACTATACATGTACTCTAATGTACCGCCATATACCATAGTGCTGATCTACATGT